>MASP02000601.1:0-31821 GCA_001693025.2 Colletotrichum lindemuthianum
GCTACAGCCCTACGTAGCCACGTATTTAACCGTAGCGTAGCAAGCTAGTTACAGCAGCAGAAGAAGCCAGTTTTTCCCTTCATTTTCATTCCTTTTAGTACAGCTATACAGCCACAGCCGTATGGCCGTTACAGCCACTCTTTTGTAGGGTTCTTTTGTTTGTTTTTGTTGTTGTTGTTCCACCCTATTTCAATGGTGCCCAGAGGCGGATTTTAATAGAGATTCCATCCAGGGTCTCACCCCATTTCAATGGTGCCCAGAGGCGGATATGTTTCACCCCATTTCAATAACTGCCTTACCTATCTTAAGGGGCATACTTTCGTTAGTTTTTTAGTTAGCTACACTTTAACTAACCAGTTTTAAGTGTGGAACTCTTTATAAAATAAAGTTATTATAACTTATAATATCTCTTTTAATAAAATAATGTTTTTTAATAGTA
This sequence comes from Colletotrichum lindemuthianum, assembly GCA_001693025.2. NCBI lineage: Eukaryota > Fungi > Ascomycota > Sordariomycetes > Glomerellales > Glomerellaceae > Colletotrichum > Colletotrichum lindemuthianum. Next base: position 440 of record MASP02000601.1, read on the forward strand.
ATTTAGCTCCTCTATAAGATAATTTTAAGAAGTCTAACCTTAATAAAGTCTCTCGTTAGTTATAAGAGCAATTAGCTGCAGTAGAGCTGCGTGAGGCTAACTTAGATACTTACTTAAGCTTAAGCGAAAAGCCTAATAAAGTTATCTATACTAAAGATATAGGGGGTAGTTATAAGAACTTAAGATCTTATATCTATATTATAGCTAGCCCTAAACCCTCTGAGGCTCTATATAAAACTGTAAAGTTTATATTATTAACCCCTCTAGAGTTATCTACTATATTCTTCCATAATCTTATTTACGTAGATAAGACTGTAGGGGGGTGAGGAGATTAGGTATCTCTAGAGAGAGTTAAGTATAAGAGATAGATAAGATACTATATTAGAGTAGCTGGGAGGTTTTCATTTAAAACTACCTTTTTAGCTAGTATCCTTCAGTTATTTTAAGATACTTCTAGATATTCCCACTTATAGCTACAGGATTATGTAAGTTATTAACTAGAGGGAATCCTGGAGGGTTAAACCTCGAGAGGACTCTAAAAGGTTATTATAAGTCTGAAAGATAAATTTTAGCTGCAGGGTAAATTAGATAGTAGAGAGTGCTTAAAGTATAGGGGAGTAGAGACTTCCACTCTAGGAGTTTTATAGTAGAGGTTATTACTATTACCTATATTTTACTTAATAGTATTTACTTATTTATATACTGAAGCTATAGTAGCAGCTGAAAAAGCTTATCTTAGAAGTTATATTAAATTATACTTCTGGAGTGAGGTTAGTAAAACTCTTATAAGAAGCTTGAAAGTTCTAAGTTACTACTGGATTTATATTTATAAGCTTAATAAGTATAGACGCCTCCTTAAAATCAAGGCTTAGCTTATTATTTATAGAGACTAATAATCGTAAGATAACTATAAAACCTATATAGCTACTTTAGTAGATATATCTTTTCAAATCCTTATAGTAATTACTAACTACTTTAATCTTAAGCTACTTCAGTATAATATAGTTAACGTTTTTATCTAAGTAATACTTAATAAGGTGGTCTATATAGAGATACTACTCAGTTATTAAAAGCTTAGAAAGATCTACTATCTGAATAAAATACTCTATAGCCTTTAAAGGTTTCCTCTTCTCTAGCAGCGTTATTTAGAAGTAGGCCTCAAATGCTTTAGTTTTAAGCCTGCTGCAGGAGAGCTATATTACTAACTTAAGGGGTATATTATTTTCTTCTTCTATATTAATAACTATATACTCTCCTTCCCCTCAGATAAAGTATCTGAAGCACTTATATTATTAGTAAACCTCTAAAAGAAATATTATCTTAAGGAAGGTAAAAACTTATAGTGGTTCCTTAGTATTAAGGTTATTCGAGATTAAATAATATAATAGCTATAGCTCTCTTAAGTAGTCTATATTAAAAAACTTCTTAAGTGTCTCATGAAATATATATAGTATATAAAACAGTTTAATACTCCCCTCAGACCTAAAGAACTCCTCCTACAGTGTAATTAAGCTTCCTATATAGAGATTAAACACTACTAATAAGATATCAGCTTTATTAATTACGCTGCAGTTATAATAAGACTAAATATTATTTATATAGTTAGCTGATTATCCTATTTTAACTAGAATTCTAGAGATAACTACTAAGTTAAAGCTAAGTGAATAATATTATCAGAAATAATATATTTGAGTGGCAGAGTTTACACTATTCAAGCCTCAGGCACTCATAGTATCTCCACAGGCCTCGCTCCACTTAACCTAGTTAAAATAGAGCTTTACGTAGTGCGTATAGCTATATTTAGAGACAGATAATATACACTAGATTTTGCCTCCTAATTATATATAATAATTAAGAGTCTCACGATACTGAAGAGCCACTAGGCTAAAAAGTATATATTATAATAATTTTATATATCTCGAACGTTAAGATATCTACTAAAAACACCTCTATTTTAATACTTAAGGGAGCTAATTAGTAGATTATTTAATATAACTTCTTTAAGGTGGAAGCTAAAGCTTATAACTTATAGGACTATCTTAACTCTAAAGCAGACACTTAAAAAAGCCTCTACTTAGTAACCTCTCGAGAGCTTCTTATATATAACTTTCCTAAAGCGAAAAAAGGTAAAGTGCCTATAGTAACGTCTAAAATAAATACTCTTGTCGGTTACGCTATGCTGTAGGGTATGCAGTAACTGTATACGCTGCTACGTACGTAGCGGTATACCCTCTATAGCTTACTAGCTATAGATGCCTAGCATCCGGCGCCAGCTGTAGCCTAGCGGCGTGGCAATTAGTAAGTAATTGCCACACTGTAGATCTAGAGCCTTACGTGGCGCCGCATGCTACATAACATAATAATAATAATAACGAATATTAGAATACTAGTTTACATCCATACGACGAGATTATATACAGTATACAATTACTCTAACAATTAAACTAATACTAATTAGTAGTTAATATAACTATTATACTACTATACTATAGATCAGTAAAGCCTACTATATCGGAAGAAGTAATTATAAAACTTTACGCCTGAGGTTTATATAAGGTGAAAGATTGTGAGATAATTACTTAGATACTTCAGACCCTCCCCACTCTAGGATCTCGCTAGAAGCCTCTAAATTACATACTAACCTCTTATAGATTACTACTATTAAGATACTAACAACTACATTTAATTTTAGTATTAAAATAAGGTAACTTCCTAATAATAACTACTAAGAAGCTAATAACTATAATCACTTTTATTACTTACGGGAGTGCATTTAACTAACGTAATAACCCTCTTTAAGCTATCGCCAGACTTTTTAGTACTGGAGATTTATAGTATTTCTAGCCTTAACCCCTCGAGAGACATATATAGCCTCTTGAAAACTCTTCCCCTACCCCTCTCTGTATGGATCCAGTAATATTAATAATCTTCCCTTACTCTATACCTCCCTCACTTTTATAATAACATCTGAATTAACCCCTATAGGTGAGACGTCTACTCCAGGCAGTTTTATACCTATAATAATAATACTGTTAGGTATCCCTATACTTATAAGGCTCTACTAATATCTCAACCTAATATTCTTCAGCTGAATCCTTAATATTAACTATAAGACTATTATAAAGGAAGACTCTATAAAGATCTCTACCTATTTAGTATACTAGATAACCTTCTATACTTATATAAGACTCTATAACTCAGAACTTTTTTAGATATTTAAAAGCAACTTTAAGGACTAACTTATAGTAACTTAGTAACTTACTAGTATCCTTATAACTTAATACTTCAGAGACTACATTATAGTTTATAGTATTAAAGTTAATAAGAATAGCAATTAAATCTTTATAGTAATATACTAGCTAACCCAGTAAGAAGAGTTTACCCTATAGACTCTTAATAAAATTAATAATATACTGAAATATTATACCACCCTTATAAGTAACCTCAAGAAGCATTCTGAGTAGGTTAATAACCTCCTTATAGAGGAGTTAAACTTTACTCTACTCCTCTATAATACTTAACTAAAGGTTAAAAATACTATACTAGTAATACTTCTGCCGCAAGTAGTTAAAGAGAGATATTTACTACTAAACTAGCTAGCTTATATATATATAGCTCCAGGCGAGAGACCTCTATTATAACTAATAGTCTTACTAGCTCCCTATTTAACTATCTTAGAGCTTTTCTAACGTCGAGAGGATTACTAAGATCCTGGCTGAGACTAACCTAAGTATTAAGAATACCCCCTATATACTACCACTACTACCCTATTTAATAATATATCTACCAAACACACTACAGACTTCACAAAGTTATATAACAAAAGTATAAAATATAGTAGAAGCTTCTATAATATCCTTAAGTTAAAAATCTATATCTTCCGTAATTACTACTTCAAGCTTAGTGTTACAGACTATACCTGAATATCCAGCCAAGGCTGTGCCTAGATATCCAAAACTAACCCCCTCCCTCAGGTGGGGCCCCAGTAGGCCCCATATAGCACCATATATACAGACTTTTCCATACATTTATGAAAGCTTCTCTTTTACTCCTTAGTTCTAAATAAACAGTATTTTACACTACCTTCTAGTTAAACAAACTCAGGTCCAGCCTTTTATATATTTAGAACTCAGTTTTATTTACTATATAGATAACACTAAGTAGAATACAGCTCTCCACTAGTTAAGTATATAATCTAGTTGAGTGTAGCTCCTAGAACACAATACTATACAACAGGTAACCAATACAAAGAATAATAGAGGGCATTAAAGCCCCTCAGGATACCCCTATAGGTAGTAACCCTATAAGTAAACTACTTCAGTAGTAGTTACAGTATACCTTAAGCTCTCTCTACTAGAGGATTAATAAGCTCTCATATAAGTTAGCAAAATAAGACACTATAGTAGGTAGTAACCCCTAGGTAGCTACTATAACAGACACCTCTAGTTTATATTAGGATACTCCAGTAACCTCCAGAACAACATCTATTAGAATAACAGCCCTTAGGGTTAATAATACTACTACACTCCCACTAATAGTTAACTACTAGAGGAAGTCTCTTCCTCTACCCCTAAAGTTTTCAGATAAGCAGAAAGAATACTAAATATAAGCCTAACAAATAAAAACTAAGCTTAAGATTAACTACTACTTCTTTAATAGTAATTAGGAATACTAATATCTAATTTACTCCTACTTAGACTCTAGTCCTCAGTAAGTAGTTAAAACCTTCTATATAGCAAAAGAACCAGAAAACTCCTACAACCCAAATAATTTTATAGGTTACCTAAATAAAACTTACCTAAATCCTAACAGTCAGCCTTACACTATTATTTAACTATAAAGCTTCAGACAGAAGGAAAATAAACACCTAACTACCTTTCTATCTTAATTTAAAAAGACTCTAGCTGACACTAGAGAATATATATAGCTAAATATAGTCTAGATCTTTCTACTAAAGGCTACCTTACTCCCCCACCTTAAGGAGCTACTTATTATAATTAACTTTCCCATAAAGTATAGATTTTAGTTATCTAAAGTTTAAGATATAGCTTAGAAGCTTAAATATTTAAAAAGGATACTAGTATACTACTAGCTACCCCACTAGAGACCTGCCGCCCATGATACAGAGAGTAACATTATAATAACTAGGGTGGTTAAGAAATAATAATAACGCTAGAGCTCTAGCAGCTCCTCCTCTACCTCTAAGGAACACTTTAGAGACTACTAAGATACCCACTAATACTTTAAATATAGCAAGAAAAGCTATATCCACAGAAACTACAGATCCTAAAAGTATAAGAAAACTAATATAAAGGTTACGAAAGCTACAGCTACTCCAGATCACACTGGGGATAACCAGGGGGATAATACTACCCCACCTAGCAACAGTGAGGATTCGGAAAAAAAGTAACTCCAAAGCAAAGTTAGGCCCTAGAGCTAACCAAAGTAGAAATAACAGAATAGGGAAAATAATAAGAAAAAGAATAAGTAAGTAACTAGTAGTTAGCTACTATTCAGACTAAAATTAATAGAAGTTACTTTATTAATATACTTATTAATATAGATTATAACACTTATATTATTATTAATATCTTTCTTATAAAAAAACTTTACCTCCTACTAGTTAATAAGTTAAAAAGATAGATAAGAGAATATACTACTAGGTTATCACTTAGTAACACCCAGAGGATAACTATTCTGACTTTAGAAGTTAGTAGCTATATACAGAAAATCTACACCTATATTATAGAGAACCTACAGCCACTCTTATATCTTAAGTAGCTATAAATAGAAGATAATTACATTATCTATAACACTAAAGCCTAATAGATAATATATAGGAAAGGTAGTGTAACAGTATACCTAAAACACTAAGATAAGTTAGTATAGCTTAAGGAGATCTAGTTAGCTTAGCTACTTAATACTAACTCATTTATATTTATCTGTTAGTATGCTGTATAGTATACTAGTGAGGCACTAAGCTTCTACTAAATTATATCTATTAGTTTAGTAGATATTAAGAAAATATTAACCTTAAAAGTAGAGGTGAACCTAAGAAACTATATCCTTATAAATATCTTAAAAGAATTCTCAGATCTTTTCTATTTAGATTCAGTATACTAGCTGCCCCCTAGTTAACTAGGGATAAACTACTATATCCTATTAATTCCTAATAAGAAGGGATAAGAACTAGACCTCCTATAGGGATCCCTCTATAATATATTATAGGAGAAGCTTCTAGTATTTAAGAAGACTCTAGAGGATTTACTTAATAAGGAATTTATTAAAGTAAGTAGCTTCTCTATTAATATCCTAATCCTCTTTATAAGAAAGTTAGGTAGAGGAATATACTTCTATGTAGATTACAGAGCTTTTAATATTATTATAAAGAAGGATTATTACTCCCTCCCTCTAATATTAGAGACCCTATAGAGAGTCACTACTACTTATTAGTATACTAAGCTTAATATTATTACTATATTCCATAAAATTAGAATTAATAAAGTAGATTAGGAGAAAATAGCTTTTTAGATATATTATAGCCTCTTTAAATAGGTAGTATACTCCTTCAGACTTACTAATATCCTTACTATATTTTAATAGTATATTAATAGCTACTTATAATAGTTTCTAGATAATTTTATTATAGTATATATTAATAATATCCTTATTTATATTAGTAGCTTATAAAAAGAGTATAAGGAGAAGGTTTACTAGATATTTAGCTACTTTACTAATATAGATTTTAAATTAGATCCTAAGAAATGCAAGTTCTTAGTTACTATAGTTAAGTATATTAGGTATATTATAATAACTAGAAAGAGTTTCTTTTATAATTCTGAGAAGTTAGAAGCTATTACTAACTAGCTTCCCCTTAGCTTACTGAAGGGTATCTATAGTTTCCTTAGGTTTATAAACTACTATAAGGTCTTTATACTTCAGTATAATACTATTATGAAGTTTTTAAACTACCTAATTTAAAAGTTAGTTTTCTTTAACTGGGGACTAAAATAGTAGGAGACCTTCCTTATACTAAAATAACTCTTCACTATAGAACTAGTTCTGTAGATATTTAACTTTAATATTCTAATAATAATAGAGACAGACTATTTAGAATATATCCTAAGAGGTATATTAACCTAAGCTGATAAGGCTGGAGTAAGGTACTTAGTAGCTTTCCACTCCTAATATCTAACTCCTATAGAGTTTAATTACCTAATTTATAATAAGGAACTCCTTATAATATTAGAATATTTATAGATATAGAGGGTGGAGCTATAAAGCATTAGGAGGTTTAAGATCCTTACTAACTATAAGGACCTTAAGTATTTTATAAAGAAATAATAACTTACAGAGAGGTAAAGCTAGTAAGTAGAGAAGTTATCTTAATATAATTTTTACTTTAAATACTAACTGGATACTTAGGTAGTAGCTTCTAATATCCTCTCCCAGAGGGAATAGGATACCTCTAAAAGGTAAGATAATAAGAGGTAATAGGGATGGGTGATATAGGTTATTCTGGATGTTACTATCCTTATAGGGTTCCAGGTAGGGTATGTAAGTATTATTAGTGTCTAGGTTTTTGAAGGAAGACTAGATCTGTAAGAGATATAGAACTATATTACTAAGAGAGACTCTTTATACTAATAGATCTTTATAGTAGTATAGTAGGGGGAGTGTAACTTTCCTCCTAACTTCTATATTAAGGTCTAGATTACTAAGTATACTATTAATATATTAGGATAGCTTACTTTCAGAGAAAGGTTTTAGGTGCTAAGTAGTAAAGAGAGTAATAGCCTCCTTAATAAACTTAGGATTAAGTTAGTATAGAAGTTATATAACTCCTCCCCTATAAGCTACTTAGAGTATAATAGTATATTAGAGATTATAAGCTGATAGTTCTACTAGTCTGGATAGTTATAGAGTATCTACTGATTCGTATATAACTATAATATATATGGAAGTATTTATATCTAGAGGTAGGCTAAGAAGGGATTCCTGAAGTTCCTACTGGTACCTAACTAGTTACATTCTAATCTGTTAATAGACTTTATTACTAACTTACCCTCCCTAAAAAAATAAGGTAGCTATTACTTTTAGGTTATTATTAATTAACTAGGTAAAGCCTCTATATTAGAGGAGATAGATATAATGGAGGTAGAGGTGTATACTTAGTAGTTTTTTAGTTACTACTATAGGTTTTATAGAATACTATATTCTATTATAAGTAATAGAAGGTCTAACTGGGTAAGTTACTTCTAGAAGGAATTCTATAGATTAATAGGTATTATATACTTACTAAGTATTAGTTACTACTTACAGACTAATAGAATTATAGAATAGTATAACTAGGAGATCTAAGTAGTTTTAAGGGTGTTTACCTACTGGTTTCAGAATAACTAAAGTAACCTACTGCCTATTATATAGTTAGCTTTCTATAATTAGTAGTATAGTATAATAGAGATTATATTTTTTTTTATGGATTATAAGTATTATATTAACTTTATCCTGATTACTGAAGAGTATATAGAACTACCTAATAGTAGTGAAGTTGTAACCTACTAGCTAGTTGAGAGAATATAATTAGTAATAATATATATCTATATAGAGATAGCTGCCACTCAGTAGAGGTTAGAAGTTTAGGTAAATAAGATCCAGTCTCCTACAGATTAGTATTAAGTTAGTAATAAGGTATAATTAAATATATCTAACTATAAGTTACTAAAGTTAAACTAAAAGCTAGCTTAACTATATTATAAGTATATAATAGTAAAGGTTCTCTTACTGTATATTATAGAGTTAGATACTCTGGGGTCTATTTATTTATAGTTCTATATAGATTTACTCTAGAAAGTTACTACTGATTTACTATTTAGGTAGATTATAGTTAATAGCTAGCTGCTACTACTAGTGGATGATGATAGAGAGGTTGAATAGCTAGTTGAAAATATTCTTGCTGTAAGGATATATTAGGTAGGGAGAGGATATTAATGAGAGGCTCTCGTTAAATAGGAAGGGTATATGAACCTTACGTGGGAGCCTGTTAATATTATTACAGATATAGCAGCCCTGGAGCAGTATGAGGTGATATATAGGCTGATTGTGGATAATAATAGAGACCTAGCTTACAGCCTCCAGCTGGGCGGCAGCTGGGGAGGAGGGAGGTAATATTACAGATTATGCCTGGATGTCCGGCTAGGGTTATACTTAGGCATCCGAAGCTAACCCCCTCCCTCGGGTGGGGCCCCAGTGGGCTCTATATAGCACTATATATACAGACTTTTCCACGCACTCGTGAAAGCTTCTCTTTTACTCCTTAGTTCTAAATAAACAGTATTTTACGCTACCTTCTAGTTAAACAAACTTAAGTCCAGCCCTTCACACTTAGTATCCTATAATATATATAGATAAGGCTATTTTCGATTATACTTAAGGATAATACTCTCGAGTTTTATTTTAATTACTTAAGTAACTTAAATATTAACCTTACGTTTAACTAAATAATCTAGTAGGTTAAAGACTATTTTAAGAATAATAAGAATTAATAGCTCTACCTCTCTAACTAGTAGAATATTATTTTTTGAAATATTATTACTGAGAATCCTGATAAAAGTAAAAAAGAGGCTTTTAAGCTCCTAATCTTAAAGCTTATATATATCTAAAAAGCCTTCCCTGCTAAGATTCAGATAGATAATACCCTCTGCCTCCAGCTTATAAGTGTATACTGCAGTATACTAGAGTGCTAGTTAGCCCTCTTTAGCCCTGCGGTAACCTCCCAGAGTCTCTATAACTAGTTAAGATCTGCCGTAAGTAATACCTTATCGATCTAAAAAATATAATATATATAAGATAATAAAGATAACCACCAGAAGGCAGCTAGAGACTAATTTTAGACTGACTGTATATATAACTTACCTTAAGGTAACCTTTAAGACTATAGCTATACTTCTATATATATATAGCCTCACGCTCTAGGTGGCTATTACCTACCTCTAATATCTATATATAGTTATACTAATTAAAAATACTATATATATAGTAAATCTGGTTATTAGTCTATAAGGTATACTCTTAAGGAGAGGTATACCTTATTTAATAGGTATAAGTTAACTACTAACCTTAAGATACACTCTATAGTAGTATACTAAACTTTCCTCGTAAGCTATAAAGATGTTAATAATCTTAATAATAATAGCTTTAAGGTTACACTAGAGGTTAATACTAATAAAAATATTATTATATAATACTAAATAGGTATTAACTTTAAGAAAGGCTACTCTGTGGGATCTACTCCAGAGATATTTTTTATATTATTTTATAGTGAGAAGTCTATTACTCTAGATAGAGGTAAAATTATAAGAATCCTCTAAGATTAGGTAATAGTCTATACCCTCACTAAAAGTATTACTACTAGTAGTAAACTTATAGATAGTATTATTACTCCTAATACTTCTATATATATCTTTACGCTTGAGGGCTACTACTTAAGTACCACGTTTCAAAATATTTTACCTAATTTAGATATTACTAGCTTCTTAACTATAGGATACTTTTAGTTTACTATATTAAAGTAGTTAGTTATTTCCTCTATTACCTTTATATCTCTATAAGGTAAACTAGTTATAATATATTTTAGAGGAGTTACCTCTATTATAATATTTAGAATAATTAATATATCTATACTACTTAGTATTATTATATTTTATATAATCCTATATAATACACCCTTCCTACTCTGCCTTGCGGATATAGATTACCTCAGTATTATATTTAATAATATCTATAATAAGCTCTATTAAGGTAAAAAGATTATACTTATTATTTGAAAATAGGAGTATCTGTGGATACTTCTTGATAAGGAGAGAATAATTACCTCTATATATCTTATAGAGATAGAGATATAGAGACTTTACTACTATTTTAGATATTCAGCTGTAGTATACCTCTATAATATCCTCACTAAAGTGGGACATTCAGTTAAATAGTATACTCTTAAGGCTCTCGAGAGGTATTACTACTACTACTAAATATATAGTATAGCTTCCTTGTGATTTCGTTTTACTATCTAAGGTAATATTGACTTTAACTTCAAGATTATTATCAATATTATCTATATTAATAACTATAATATACTTTATATTATTAACACTACTATAGTGTTTAATACTACTTAATTTTTGCCTAACCTATTAGTGAAGATAATATAGGAGGCTCTTAAAGTATATTAAATTAATATATACTAAAACTCTCTTAATTTTATTACTACTAATATAAATATAACCTTTTAATCTGAAAATTTTAGATTAGAAGTAAAAACTATAGGATTGATAGTTTATATTATATCTATTGAGGCGTATAATAGTATCGGTAAAGTAGAGCGTTACTATATACTCCTCTGCTGTGTATATAAGATTTACTATATAGAGTTCCTAACTGCCACTCGAGAGGTATCCTTTTAAGTAGTATATAAGGTAATTAATAATACTGCTGGCCTGAATGGCTTTATGTTTACTCTGTTTGTATTTAGAGCGTACTTACGTTTTACGGAAGATTCAGCTTCCTCTCTAGATATTATTGCTTAAGCCTGAGCTGTATATAAGGCTATGGAAGAGGTCTGCCGTAAGTATGCTAAATATACTATTAATACTGCTTTAGTAACATATAACGGCCCTAATACCTCTCGTATAATAACCTTTCCGCTCCAGACTCTTGTGTGTATATAGCGAGAGAAAAAGGGCTAGTAAGGGCTATACCCTCTTGTTACTACCTATGGTGAGATTTATGTTTTTAAGCTGCCTTGTGGCCCTTGAGAGTTTCAATTAATAGCTATAAAATAGTATTTTAAAGGTGATAAATAAGAGATTAATAATAGTGTAGCTAGAGTTATAATTTTATGAGAGCTAGTATTTATAATTTTATATACTAACCCTCAGTTAGACTAAGGATCTCTAAGTAACCTAATAGTAAATAGAAGCTTATAATTCCGTGTGGCTGCTCCAATTCTATCTGCAACTATCCCTAAAGCTCTAAATATATAGCTAACACCTTATATTACTCCTATTATAGGAGATAATAATACCCTCCCTCCCTAAGTAGTTAGTAATTTACTACTTTAACCTTAAATGCCTCAGACTAGACTGATACTTCTAAGTTATATAATCTGTAAGTATACAGTTAGTTTACTACCTCCAGAGTTTAACTAAGAAGCTTATTTTATAGTATACCTTATAGCTAAGAAGCAGTTAGATCTGGCACTCTCACTTACCTTCTGCGTAAAAAGTGTAATTATGATACCCAGCTTGCCGTTTAAAGAGTTAATTAAGAAGGAGGTTAAGAGTATTATTAATAACAGTATTGTGAAGATCATCTAATATAATCCTATCCTCTATAAGGAATATAAGTATTTTAAATCTCATATTGTTAATAAGATTAAGAATAAAGATACTAATAAGGTATATAAGAAGTTGAGATTTATGATCTAAGGTTTTAGAGACTATAGTAAGTTTCAGATTTTGATGTAATTGCTAATAATTTAATAGAGTAGCTAGTAATTAATTTTAGCTGTAGTTTTAACCCTCCTTAAGTATAAAGGTATAATAATATAGTTTCGTGACGTTACTTAAGCTTACACCTAAGCTAAAATAAAGTTTATAAGGTATATTATAGCTAATCTGCCCTTACACCTCAAAAGGCAGTACCCTCTAGACTTTATAATAATTATTATCAAGTTACTCTACAGCCTTATTAAAGCTAGAACCCACTAGTGGGCAACTTACTCTATATACCACAAGGAGCAGTTATAAATAGAGACTTTAATATATAACCTATACCTTTTTGTCTTACGCACTTAAAATGATACTTTCAGTCTCGTTAGTATATAAACTAATAATATTCTCAGCCTCTCTAATATAGTATTCTCTCGCTGAGAGGATAAGAAGCTTAAAAAAACCTTATTTAAGGTGAAACTTAAAATTATACTTTTAGAGACTATACTCCTTATATTTAATAGAAGTATCTTATTACTCTATAGTGATTACCTCTGCCTATACTAAAAGCATTAAGGGTAAAAGCTAGTTCTAATTAACATACACACTACACCTGAGGTACTTAAGAAGGTATATATTAAATAATATATATATAGTGTATATCTTACCTCTATATACTAACTGGAGGCTTTATTTAACCTCTTACGTATAGCGTAAGAATAATAACCCTTAAGTAATAACACTACTACGCTTAATAAATAGCTTAAGTGGTAAATAGAGCATCTCAACTGAGACTTTAACTTTATACTACTTAACCTCTCTAAAGTATATTTTTATACTTTTATTAACAGCTTTTTTACTAATAATACTAACCTTTTATCTTAACTGGAATTTATAATAATCTTAAGCTAAGAGACTATAACTAACGATAGTTAGTTTTACTTCTGTAGTAACCTTATACACTACTTATCTACTAAAAGTAAGAGAGTTACTAGAAGTATACTTACTTTAGAGATTTATACTATAGTAACTAATATAGACTTTACCTACACTATAGCTATATTACTTAAGAAGATTCTTAACTACTAAAAGCTCCCTCAGATCCTAACTATTATATATACTAACTTATACTTACTTTATAAGTACCTTATAAAGCTTAATACCACTAAAGAGAAGTATCTAATAATCAATATTATAGTGTTGAGATAGTTATATAAATGTTGTAAGCTCTATAAAGTGCGGTGGATTAATGGAGATAATAATATTACTAATGCCTTCACGAAGGGTATTCTAAACTGTACTCTCGAGAGATTTATTAATTTAAACTACGTGACCGTTTGAATAGAGGGATGGGTGACTTGGGTGGAGTAGATAAATAGGTATCTAGATGTTATTCAGGTAAAGGGTATAGATTATAAAAAGTACTATTTTTTTATGTAAATAGATAGGCACTAGGGTATACGATAAAAAGAAAAGTTACTAGTGTTAGTTACGCTATACTATAGGGTATGCAGTAACTGTATATGCTGCTACGTATGTAGCGGTATGCTCTCTATAGCCTACTAGCTATAGGTGCTTAGTATCTAGCGCTAGCTATAGCCTAGCGGCGTGGCAATTAGTAAGTAATTACCACGCTGTAGATCTAGAGCTTTACGTGGCGCCGCACGCTACATAATATAATAATAATAATAATGAATACTAGAACACTAGTTTGTATCCGTACGATGAGATTACGTATGGCATGTAATTACTCTGACGATTAAACTAATAACTCTAGAGATCTTAACCCCCTCTAGTATTCTTAATAAGTTCACCTCTATAGAGTAAACTTACCCTAAGGAGTTCTAAATTCTATTTAAAACCTCTAAATAAGTCCACACTGTTATAGGCTATACCCGGATGTCCAGCTAGGGCTGTGCCCAGGCATCCGAAGCCAACCCCCTCGTCTGGGTGGGGCCCCAGTGGGCCCTATATGGCATTATATATGCAGACTTTTCCATGCACTCGTGAAAGCTTCTTTTTTACTCCTTAGTTCTAAATAAATAGTATTTACGCTACTTTCTAGTTGAATAAACTTAGGTCCAGTCTTTTATATATTTAGAACTCAGTTTTATTTACTATATAGATAATATTAGGTAGAGTGTAGCTTCCTACTAGTTAAGTATATAATCTAGTTAAATGTAGCTTCTAGGATATAATACTATATAACAGACAATTAATATAAAGAATAATAGAGAATACTAGAGCTCCTCAGGATATCCCTATAGGTAGTAACTCTATAAGTAAACTACTTCAGTAGTAGTTACAGTATATCTTAAGCTCTCTCTACTAGAGGATTAATAAGCTTTTATATAAGTTAGCAAAATAAGATACTATAGTAAGTAGTAACCTCTAGGTGGCTACTATAATAGACACCTCTAGCCTATATTAGTATACTCTAGTAATCTCCAGAATAACGTCTATTAGGATAATAGCCTTTAGGGTTAATAATACTACTATACTCCCACTAGTAGCTAACTATTAGAGGAAGCTTCATCCCCTACTCCTAAAGTTTTTAGGTAAGTAGAAAGAATACTAAATGTAAACCTAACAGATAAAAGCTAAACTTAAGATTAACTACTACTTCTTTAATAGTAATTAGGAATATTAATATCTAATTTACTTCTATTTAGACTTTAGTTCTCAGTAGGTAGTTAAAACTTTCTATATAGTAAGAAAGCTAGAAAATTCCTATAACCTAAATAATTTTATAAGTTACTTAGATAGAATTTATCTAAACTCTAATAGTTAGCTTTATATTATTATATAGCTATAAAGTTTCAGATAGAAGGAAAATAAATACCTAACTATTTTTCTACCTTAATTTAAAAAAACTCTAGCTGACACTAGAGGGTATATATAGCTAGATATAGTCTAGATCTCTCTACTAGAGACTACTCTACTTCCTTACTTTAAGAAGCTACTTATTATAGTTAATTTTCCTATAAAGTATAAATTTTAGTTATCTAAAATTTAAGATATAGCTTAGAAGTTTAAATATATAAAGGGGACGTTAGTATATTACTAGCTGCCCCACTAGAGACCTACTACTTATAATATAGAGAGTAATATTATAATAACTAGGGTGGTTAAGAAGTAATAATAATATTAGAGCTTTAGTAGTTCCTCCTCTACCCCTAAGGAACGCTCTAGAGACTACTAAGATACCTACTAATATTTTAAATATAGTAAGAAAAACTATATCTATAGGAATTATAGATCCTAAGATTATAAGAAAACCAGTATAAAGGTTATAAAAGCTATAGCTACTCTAGATTATACTAAGGATAACTAGGGGGATAATACTACCCTACTTAGTAACAGTGAGAATTCAGGAAAAAAGTAACTCCAGAGTAAAGTTAGGCTCTAGAGCTAACTAAGGTAGAAATAATAAGATAGAGGAAATAATAGGAAAAAGAATAAGTAAGTAACTAGTAGTTAGCTACTATTTAAGCTAGAATTAATAGAAGTTATTCTATTAATATACTTATTAATATAGACTATAATATCTATATTATTATTAATACTTCCCTTATAAAGAAGTTTTATCTCCCACTAGTTAATAAGTTAAAGAGATAAATAAGGAAATATACTATTAGGCTGTTACTTAGTAACATTCAGAAGGTAACTATCCTGACTTTAGAAGTTAGTAGCTATATACAGAAAATCTACATCTATATTATAGAGAGCCTATAGTTACTCTTATATCTTAAATAACTATAAATAGAGAATAATTATATTATTTATAATATTAAAATCTAATAGATAATATATAGGAAGGATAGTATAATAGTATACTTAAAACACCAGGATAAGTTAGTATAACTTAAGGAGATCTAGTCAGCTTAGCTACTTAATATTAACGTATTTATATTTATCTGTTAGTATACTATATAGCATACTAATGAGGCATTAAGTCTCTACTAGATTATATCTATTAGTCTGGTAGATATTAAGAAAGTGTTAGCTCTAAAAGTAGAGGTGAACCTAAGGGACTATATCCCTACAAATATCTTAAAGGAATTCCTAGATCTTTTCTATCCAGATTCAGTATACTAGCTACCCCCCAGCTAACTAGAGATAGACTACTATATTCTATTAATTCCTAATAAGAAGAGATAGAAACCAGACTTCCTATAAGAATCCCTCTATAGTATATTATGGGAGAAGCTTCTAGTATTTAAGAAGACCCTAGAGGATTTACTTAATAAGGAATTTATTAAGGTAAGTAGCTTCTCTACTAATACTCTAATCCTCTTTATAAGAAAGCTAGGTGGAGGAATATATTTCTATATAGATTATAAAGCTCTTAACGCTATTATAAAGAAGGATTATTACCTCTTCTCCCTAATATTAGAGACTCTCTAGAGAGTTACTGCTACTTATTAGTATACTAAACTTAATATTATTACTATATTCTATAAGATCAGAATTAATAAAGTAGATTAAGAGAAAATAGTTTTTCAGATATATTACAGCCTCTTTAAATAGGTAGTATACCTCTTCAGACTTACTAATGCCTCCACTATATTTTAACAGTATATTAATAGCTACTTGTGATAGTTTCTAGATAACTTCATTATAGTATATATTAATAATATCCTTATTTATACTAGTAGCTTATAAAAGGAGTATAAGGAGAAAGTCTATTAAGTACTCAGCTACCTTACTAATATAAGCTTTAAGTTAGATCCTAAGAAATATAAGTTCTCAGTTACTATAGTTAAGTATATTAAGTATATTATAATAGCTAGAAAGAGCTTCTCTTATAATTCTAAGAAGTTAGAAGCTATTACTAACTAGCTTCCCTCTAGCTTACTAAAAAGTATCTATAGTTTCCTTAGGTTTATAAACTACTATAAGGTTTTTATACCTTAGTATAACGTTATTATAAAGCTTTTAAATTACCTAACTTAGAAGTTAGTTCCCTTCGACTGAAGACTGAAGTAGTAGGAGGCTTTCCTCACACTAAAATAACTCTTCACTATAGAATTAATCCTGCAGATATTTAACCCTAACATTCTAATAATAGTAGAGATAGACTATTCTAAATATACCCTAAAAGGTATATTAACTTAAGCTAATAAGGCTGGAGCAAGATACTTAGTAGCTTTCCACTCCTAACGTCTAACCTCTATAGAGTTTAATTACCTAATCTATAATAAGAAACTCCTTATAGTATTAGAATATTTATAGGTATAGAGAGTGGAGCTATAAAGCACCAGGAAGTTTAAAATCCTTACTAACTATAAGAGCTTTAAGTATTTTATAAAAAAATAATAGCTTACAGAGAGGCAGAGCTAGTAAGTAGAGAAGTTATCTTAGTATAACTTTTACCTTAAATACTAGCTGGATGTCTAGATAGTAGCCTCTAATATCCTCTCCTAGAGGAAATAGAATGCCTCTAAAAGGTGGAATAATGAGAGGTAATAGAAATAGATAATATAGATTATTCTGGATACTACTATCCCTATAGGATTCTAGGTAGGATATATAGATATTACTAATACCTAGGTTTTCAAAAGAAAACCAGACCTATAAAAGATATAAAATTATATTATTAAGAGAGACTTTTTATACTAACAGATCTTTATAGTAGTCCAGTAGGGGAAATATAGCTTCCCCTCTGACTTCTATATTAAGATCCAGATCACTAAGTATACTATTAATATACTGAGATAGCTTACTTTAAGAGAGAAGCTTTAAATACTAGGCAGTAAAAAGAGTAATAACCTTCTTAATAAACTTAGAACTAAGCTAGTATAGAAGTTATATAACTCCTCCCCTATAGAACACCCAGAATATAATAGTATACTAAAGATTATAAGCTAACAGTTCTACTAGCCTGGATAGTTACAGAATATCCACTAATTTATATATAACTATAATATATACAGAAATATTTATATTTAGAGGCAGGCTAAAAAGGGATTCCTAAAACCCTTACCAGTATCTAACTAATTACACTCTAATCTATTAATAAACTTCATTACTAACTTACCCCCCACGAAAAGATAAAATAACTATTACCTCTAGGTTATTATTAATCAACTAAGTAAAGCCTCTATATTAGAGGAGATAAATATAATAGAAATAAAAGTATATACCTAGTAGTTCCTCAGTTGCTACTATAAGTTCTATAGAATACTATATTCTATTATAAATAATAGAGGGTCTAACTGAGTAAGTTACTTCTAGAAGAAATTCTGCAAGTTAATAGGTATTATATACCTATTAAATACTAGTTACTACTTACAGACTAATAAGATTATAAAATAATATAACTAGGAGATCTAAGTAGTTTTAAGGATATTTACCTACTAGTCTCAGGATAACTAAAGTAACTTACTACTTATTATATAGTTAGCTTTCTGTAATTAGTAGTATAATATAATAGGGACTATATCTTTCTTTATAGATTATAAGTATTATATTAACTTTATCCTAATCACTAAGGAGTATATAAAACTACCTAATAATAGTAAGGCTGCAGCTTACTAGCTAGTTAAGAGAATATAGTTAGTAATAATATATATCTATATAGAGATAGCTACTATTTAGTAAAAGTTAGAAACTTAAGTAAACAGAATTTAGTCTCCTGCAGATTAATATTAAGATAGTAATAAAATGTAGTTAAATATATCTAATTATAAGTTACTAAAGCTAAACTAAAAACTAGCCTAACTATATTATAAATATATAATAGTGAAGATCTTCTTACTATATATTATAAAGCTAGATACTTTAGAGTCTATTTACTTATAGTTTTATATAAATTTACTCTAGAGAGCTATTACTAATCTGCTACTTAGGTAGGTTATAGTTAATAGCTAGCTACTATTACTAGTAGATAATAATAAGGAGGTTAAATAGCTAGTTAAAAGTATTCTAACTGTGAGAATATATTAAGTGGGGAGAGAATACTAATAAGAAATTCTTATTAAATAGGAAGAGTATATAAATTTAATATAGAAGCCTGTCGACACTATTACAGATATAGTAGCCCTGGAGCAGTATAAAGTAATATATAGGCTAATTGCAGATAATAATAGAGACCTAGCCTACAGCTTCCAGCTGGGCGGCAGCTAGGGAGGAGGGAGGTAATATTACAGACTATATCTAGATATCTAGCTAAGACTATACCTAAGTATCCAAAGCTAACCCCCTCGCCTGAATGAAGCCTCAGTAGACCCTATATAATATTATATATACAGACTTTTCCACACACCCATAAAGACTTCTCTTTTACTCCTTAGTTCTAAATAAACAGTATTTGCGTCACCTTCCGGTTGAACAAGCCCAGGTCCAGCCCTTCACACACACTCAGGATACTATAGACCTCACAGAGAAAAGCCTAAAAGCTTATATAGCTATCTATACCCTCTATAATATAAAGATTTAAGAGTATAAACATAAGTAGTTAAACTAAGCCTATATATTATCTTAGATCCGTAAGTATATTAGTAACGCACTTAACTGCTAGTGTTATAACGCAGAGGAAGATCTTGCCGCATAGTTAACAAACCTCTATAACTACTTCAGTATTATAAATAACCTCTATCTCCAGTAAGCAGCTACTATATATTATAACATACTCTAATCCCTTAAGATTAAGTGCCTCACTATATAAGTATCAACTAAAATATAGTTTCAGAAGTAGTAAGATATTATATATAAAACTTAAATAGTTAGCTACACTCCCTCTACTATAGGGGCGCTTTAGGTTAATAACCTTATACTCTCTCTAATCTACTTACTAATTAAATTATATACTTAGAGCTATATACTAACAGTCTATAGTTAATTAAATATAATACTACTAAATAAAATTATCTTAACTATTATAGAGACTATATAGTAGCTTCCTGAAACCCTCTATTAAGGTAAAATTAGCTATAGAGTATTTAATACTACCTCAGAGACTATAGATAGTAACTTAAACTCTCAAGGTAGTAAGAGACACTTTAACAGTTCAGACAGACCTCTATACCCTCTTAAATACAGTAAATACTACTTACTCTCATACTATTATTATATATACCTATTATTTATATATAAGAGTTAGATACCTAACGCTGTAATTAAAGAGAGAATTAAATAATAAATTACCTCAGATTCAGACCTTTTAAAGAGGATCTAAAGTTTCAGATAATAGTAACTATATAGTTAGCTTTCCAGCTGAAGTAGCTATAATACTATATAGTAAACTTACTATATAGAGGAACCTTAGTAATATCCTCTCTAAGACTTATTTATCCTTAATTCAGACGCCTTAGTTTATATCTTTCAAGATATTAAGCACTTTATAACTCTCTAAGAAGTTCCCTCTAGAGATTATATTTAATATAGTATTAAGCTAGTATCTATTAAGGATTATAGAGATACTAAGATCTATATTATAACCTCAGAAAGTAAGGAAGCTAAGCTATATCTTTATAATATCACTCTCTATACCTCTCTAGCTATAAACTTTATCTCTTTTCAGTAGTTATAAAAGTGAGGTTACTAGTAGAATACTAGGCTAAATTACTTCTCTTAACTATAGAGGAGTAACTACTTAGAGATTACAGCTATTAATATTTAATATAACTAATAAGTCCTTAAATATTATACACCTCGCGAGAGGTTAAATACTCTAGCAGTATAGTCAGTATAGTATAAGCTCTCTCCTAGATACTATCACTACTAGAGATATACTATAGAGACTATTTAAAGACTTCTAAAAAGTAATAAATAGCTTTAATACTGGTAGCTAGAGTATCCTGGGAGAGAGCCTCTCAACCACCTTATCTCAGCTACATATAACGTTTATATTACTAACAGTCGTTCGAAACATAATAAGTACTAACCTACTTAGGGAGCGTGTGAAGCTTACAGTATTAGTAAGGTAAAATAGATTATTTACTATATAGAGCGTGAGAGTACCTTATATACTACCCCTAGAGAGTATATTATATTCAACTTTCACTCTTATTACTAAAGTTATAGTAACTATACTTCTTTTTTAATATTTATAAATAGAACTACTAACTACTTATAGGATTTTTATCTTATAGACCATACTAGAGCCATTATAATTATAATGTTTAATAATTTTATCTCGCTCCTTAAGCATCAGTATAATATTAACGTTAAGATCTTTAAGTATAATAATAAGATCCCTAAGTATAAGAAGCTGAAAGCTGCCCTAACTACTTAAAGTATTCACCTTAAGCTATCTACACTATATATATAAAGCTAAAATAGTGAAGCGGAGCATATTGGAGCTATTATTAAAGCTTACGTAAAAGCTATAAAGGAAGGAAGTAAATTACCTTACAATCTCTAGTCTGAAACTTTATAAGTAGTAGTATTTCTCTATAACTATATACTAATAAGCCTCTTAGACTAGTAAATACTATACTAGAAACTTTATGAGGTTACTTGAAAAGATAATACTGTAAGGTTAAACTTAGCCTACTTTTATATATATAGCTGTAAATATTTTATTCTTACTATAAATATAAAACTTAAGCGTAACTGCCTTACCTGCCTTAAGGAGCGCATTTTCGTTAGTTTTTTAGTTAGCTACACTTTAATTAACTAGTTTTGAGTGTGGAACTTTTTGTAAAATGAAGTTATTATAACTTATAATATCTCTTTTAATAAGATAATATTTTTTAATAGTAATTTAGCTTCTCTATAAGATAATTTTAAGAAGTCTGATCTTAATAGGGTTTCTTATTAGTTATAAAAGTAATTAGCTGCAGTAAAGCTATATAAGGTTAATTTAGATACTCACTTAAGCTTAAGTGAAGAGCCTAACGAGGTTATCTATACTAAAAATACAGAGGGTAGCTATAAAAACTTAAGGTCTTATATTTATACTATAGCTAGCCCTAAGCCCTCTGAGGCTCTATATAAAACTGTAAAGTTTATATTATTAACCCCTCCAGAGTCGCCTGCTACATTCTTCTACGATCTTATTTACACAGATAAGACTATAGGGGGGCGAGGAGATCAGGTGCCTCCAGAGAGGATTAAGTGCGAGAAATAGACAAAATACTACACTAGAGTAGCTAGGAGGTCTTTATTTAAAGCTACCTTTTTAGCTAGCATTTTTTAGTTATTTTAAGATACTTCTAGATACTTCTGTCTGTAGCTACAGGATTATGTAAGTTATTAATTAGAGGGAGTCCCAGAGGGTTAAACCTCGAGAGGACTCTAAAAGATTATCATAAGTCTGAAAGATAAACTTTAGCTATAAAGTAAATTAGATGGTAGAGAGTATTTAAAACGTAGGGAAGTAGAGGCTCCCACTCTAGGAGTCCTATAGTAGAGGCTATTACTATTATCTATATCTCATTCAGTAATACTTATTTATCTATATACTAAAGTTATAGCAGCAGCTGAAAAAACTTATCTTAGGAGTTATATTAAATTACACTCCTAGAGTAAGATTAGTAAGATTCTTATAAGAAGCTTAAAAGTTCTAAGTTACTACTAAATTTATACTTATAAGCTTAATAAATATAGATACCTCTTTAAAATTAAAGTTTAGCTTATTATTTATAGAGACTAATAACTGTAAGATAACTATAAGATTTATATAGTGTGAAAGGCTGGACCTAAACTTATTTAACTGGAAAGTGGCGTAAAATACTATTTATTTAGAACTAAGGAGTAAAAGAGAAGCTTTTATAAATGCGTGGAAAAGTCTGTATATATAATACTATATAGAGCCCACTGGGGCTCCACTTGAGGGAGGAGGTTAGCTTTGGATACCTAGGTATAGCTTTAGCTGGATATTTGGGTATAGCTTATAATATTACCTCCCTCCTCCCTGGCTGCTGCCCAGCTGGAGGCTGTAGGCTGGGTCTCTATTATTATCTATAATTAGCCTATATGTTACTTTATACTACTCCAGGGCTACTATATCCACAATAGTGTTGATAAGCTTCCATATAGGGTTTATATATCCTTCCTATTTAATGAGAGCTTCTTATTAGTATCCTCTCTCCACTTAGTATATCCTTATAGTAAGAATATTTTTAACTAGCTATTTAACTTCCTTATTATTATCTACTAGTAGTAGTAGCTAGCTATTAACTATAATCTGTCCGGACAGCAGATTAGTAGCAGCTCTCCAGAGTAAATCTATATAAAACTATAAGTAAATAAACCCTAGGGTATCCAGCTCTATAATATACAGTAAGAAGATCTTTACTACTATATATTTATAGTATAGTTAGGCTAGCTTTCAGCTTAGCTTTAGTAACTTATAGTTAGATATATTTAATTATATCTTATTACTAACTTAGTATTAATCTGTAGGGAACTGGATCTTGTTTACCTAAGTTTCTAACCTCTATTAAGTAGTAGCTATCTCTATATAGATATATATTATTATTAACTATATTCTCTTAACTAGCTAGTAGGCTGTAGTTTTATTACTGTTAGGTAGTTCTGTATACTTCTTAGTGACTGGGATAGAGTTAATATAATATTTATAATCTATAAAGAAAAATATAGTCTCTATTATATTATACTGTTAGTTATAGAGAGTTAACTGTATAATAAGTAGTAGGTTATTCTAGTTATCTTGAGACTAGTAGGTAAATATCCTTAAAACTGCTTAGATTTCCTGGTTATATTGTTTTATAATCCTATCAGTCTGTAGGTGGTAATTAGTATTCAGTAGGTATGTAATACCTATTAACCTGTAGAACTCCTTCTAGAAGTAATTTACCCAGTTAGACTCTCTATTACTTACAATAGAGTATAGTATTCTATGGAACCTATAGTGGTAACTGAGGAACTGCTAAGTATATACTTCTGCCTCTATTATATTTATCTCCTCTAATGTAGGAGCTTTACTTAGTTAATTAATAATAACCTAGAGGTAATAGTTACTTTATCTTTTTGTGGGGGGTAAGTTAGTAATAAAGTCTATTAATAGATTAGAGTGTAACTAGTTGGGTATTAGTAGGGGCTTTAGGAATTCCTTCTTAGTTTGCCTCTAGATATAAATACCTCTATATATATTATAATTATATATAAATCAGTAGATACTTTATAACTATCTAGACTAGTAGAACTGTTAGCTTATAATCTCTAGTGTACTGTTATGCTCTGGGTGGCTTGCAGGGGAGGAGTTATGTAACTTCTATACTAACTTAATTTTAAACTTATTAAGGAGGCTGTTACTCTCTTTACTGCCTAGCATTTAAAATTTTTCTCTGAAAGTAAGTTATCCTAGTATATTAATAGTATACTTAGTAATCTGGATCTTGATATAGAGGTTAGGGGGGAAACTATACTCTCCTTACTATATTACTGTGAAGATCTATTAGTATAAGGAGTCTCTCTTAGTAGTATAGTTCTATATCTTTTATAGGTCTGGTTTTCTTTTGAAAATCTAGGTACTGGTAATACTTATATACTCTACCTGGGGCTTTGTGGGGATAGTAGTATTCAGAATAATCTATATTATCCGTCTCTATTACTTCTTGTTATTCTATCCTTTAGGGGTATCCTATTCCCTCTGGAAGAAGGTATTAGGGGCTACTGCTTAGATATCTGGCTGATACTTAAGGTAAAAGTTATACTGAGATAACCTCTCTGTCTACTAGTTTTACCTCTTTATAAGCTATTATTTCTTTATAAAGTACTTAAGACTCTTATAGTTAGTGAGGATCTTAAACCTCCTAGTGCTTTATAGTTCCACCCTCTATATCTGTAAATATTTTAGTATTATAAGAAGTTTCTTATTGTGGATTGGGTAATTAAACTCTATGGGGGTTAGGCGTTAGAAGTAGAAAGCTACTAAATATCTTACTTCAGCCTTATTAGTTTAGGTTAATATACCTCCCAGGGTATACTCTAAATAGTCTGTCTCCACTATTATTAGAATATTAAGGTTAAATATCTACAGGATTAGTTCTGTAGCGAAGAGTTATTTCAGTATAAAGAAAGCTTCTTGCTACTTCAGTCTCTAGTTAAAAGGAACTAACTTCTAAGTTAGGTAGTTTAAAAGCTTTATAATAATACTATACTAAAATATAAAGACCTTATAGTAGTTTATAAACCTAAGGAAACTATAGATACTTTTCAGTAAGCTAGGGGGAAGCTAGTTAGCAATAGCTTCTAACTTCTCAGAATTATAAGAGAGGCTCTTTCCAGCTATCACAATATACTTAATATACTTAATTATAGTAACTAAGAACTTATATTTCTTAGGATCTAACTTAAGGTCTATATTAGTAAGGTAGCTAAGTATCTAGTAAACTTTCTCTTTATACTCCTTTTATAAGCTACTAATATAAATAAGAATATTATTAATATATATTATAATAAAGTTATCTAGAAACTATCATAAGTAGCTATTAATATACTATTGAAATATAGTAGGGACACTAGTAAGTCTAAAGGAGCATACTATCTATTTAAAGAGGCTGTAATATATCTGAAAAACTATTTTCTCCTAATCTACTTTATTAATTCTAATTTTATAGAATATAGTAATAATGTTAAGTTTGGTATATTAGTAGGCAGTAGTAACTCTCTAGAGGGTTTCTAATATCAGGAGGAGGAAGTAATAATCCTTCTTTATAATAGTATTAAAAGTTTTATAATTTACATAGAAGTATATTCCTCTATCTAGTTTTCTTATAAAGAGGACTGAGGTACTAGTAGAGAAGCTATTTACCTTAATAAATTCCTTATTAAGTAAATTCTCTAGAGTCTTCTTAAATACTAAAAGCTCCTCCTATAATATACTATAGAGAGATCCCTATAGGAGGTCTAGTTTCTATCCTTTCTTATTAGGAATTAATAAGATATAGTAGTCTATCCCTAGTCAGCTGGAAGGCAGCTAGTATACTAAATCTAGATAGAAAAGATCTGGGAATTCCTTCAAGATATTTATAAAAATATAATCCCTTAGGTTTACCTCTACTTTTAAAGCTAATACTTTCTTAATATCCACTAAACTAATAGATATAACTTAGTAGGAACTTAATACCTCACTAGTATACTGCATAACATACTAACAGATAAATATAAATAAGTTAGCACTAAGTAGCTAAACTAACTAGATCTCTTTAAGCTATACTAGCTTATCCTGATATTCTAAGTATACTATTATACTATCCTTCCTGTATATTATCTATTAGGCTCCAATATTATAGATAATATAATTATCCTCTATCTACAGCTACTTAAGATATAAAAGTAACTACAGACCCTCTATAATATAGATATAGATCTTCTATATATAGCTACTAACTTCTAAAGTTAGGATAGTTACTCCTTAAATATCACTAAATGACAGCCTAGTAATATATCCCCTCATCTATCTCTTTAACTTATTAACTAGCAGGAGGTAAAATTTCTTTATAAGGGAGGTATTAATAATAATGTAAGTGTCACAGTCTATATTAATAAGCATATTAATAGAGTAACCTCTATTAATTCTAACCTAAATAGTAGCTAACTATTAGTTACTTACCTATTCTTTTTCCTGTTATTTCCCC
Organism: Colletotrichum lindemuthianum; assembly: GCA_001693025.2. Classification (NCBI taxonomy): domain Eukaryota; kingdom Fungi; phylum Ascomycota; class Sordariomycetes; order Glomerellales; family Glomerellaceae; genus Colletotrichum; species Colletotrichum lindemuthianum. The sequence continues at coordinate 27,477 of MASP02000601.1, forward strand.
TATCCTATTACTTCCACCTCAGTTAGCTCCAGAACCTAACTTCACTCTAAAGTTACTTTTTTCCTGAATCCTCACTATCACTAGGTAAGATAATATTATTCCCCTAATTATCCCCAGTATAATCTAGAGCAGCTATAGCCTTTATAACCTTTATACTAATCTTCTTATACTCTTAGAATCTGTAGTTTCTATAAATATAACTTTTCTTACTACATTTAAAGTATCAGTAGGTATTCCAGCAGTCTCTAGAATATTCCTTAGAGGCAGAGGAGGAACTACTAGAGCTCTAACGTTATTATTATTCCTTAACTGCTCCAGTTATTATAATATTACCCTCTATATTATAAGTAGCAAATCTCCAGTGGAGTAGCTAGTAATATACTAATATCCTCTTTATATATTCAAGCTTCTAAACTATATCTTAAACTTTAGATAACTAAAACCTATACTCTATAAGAAAGTAAACTATAATAAGTAGCTCCTTAAAGTAGAGAAATAAAGTAGCCTCTAGTAGGGAGATCTAGACTATATCCAGCTATATATACCCTCTAGTATCAGCTAGAGTTTTTTTAAATTAAGATAGAAAAATAGTTAGGTATTTATTTTCCTTCTATCTGAAGCTCTATAACTAAGTAATAATATGAAGCTAACTATTAGGATCTAGATAAATTCTATCTAGATAACCTATAAAATCATTTAGATTATAGGAGTTCTCTAGCTCTCCTACTATATAGAAAATTTTAACTACCTACTGAGAACTAAAATCTAAATAAGAATAAATTAGATACTAATATTCCTAATTACTATTAAAGAAATAATAGTTAATCTCAAACTCAACTTTTATCTATTAGGCTTACACTCAGTATTCCTTCTACTTACCTAAAAACTTTAGGAGTAGGAGAAGAAACTTCCTCTAGTAGTTAGCTATTAGCGGGGGTATAGTAGTATTATTAATCCTAAAGGCTATTATCCTAATAGACGTCATTCTGGGGGTTACTAGAGTACCCTAGTGTAGGCTAGAAGTGTCTATTACGGTAGCCACCTGGGGGTCACTACCTACTATAGTGTCTCGTTTCACCAACTTATACGAGAGCTTATTAATTCTCTAGTAGAGAGAACTTAAAGTATACTATAACTACTACTAAAGCAGTTCACTCATAGGGTTACTACCTATAGGGATATCCTAGGGGGCTCCAATACCCTCTATTATTCTTTATATTAGTTACTTATTATATAATATTATATCCTAAAAGCTACACTTAACTAGATTATATACTTAACTAGTAGGAAACTACACTCTACCCAGCATTATCTATATAGTAAATAAAACTAAATTCTAAATATATAAAAAGCTAGACCTAACCTTATTCAACCGGAAGGTAGTATAAAATACTATTTATTTAGAACTAAGGAGTAAAAGAGAAGCTTTCATAAGTATGTAGAAAAGTCTGTATATATAGTGCTATATAGAGCCCACTGGGGCCCCACCCGAGGGAGGGGGTTAGCTTCGGATACCTAGGCACAACCCTGGCCGGACATCCAGGTATAGCTTATAACATATAGCTACTCTAGTAAGTATATCTTTTTAAACTCTTATAGTAATTACTAACCACTTTAATCTTAAGTTACTTTAGTATAATATAGTTAACATTTTCATCTAAGTAATATTTAATAAAGTAGTCTATATAGAGATACTATTTAGTTATTAAAAGTTTAGAAAGATTTACTGTTATAGGCGATATCTGGATGTCTAGCTAGGACTGTGTCTAGGTATCTAAAGCTAACCCCCTCCCTCGGGTGGGGCCCCAGTGGGCTCTATATAATACTATATATACAGACTTTTCTATACACTCGTGAAAGTTTCTCTTTTACTTTTTAGTTCTAAATAAATAGTATTTACGCTACCTTCTGGTTAAATAAATCTAGATCTAGCCTTTTATATATTTAGAACTTAGTTTTATTTACTATATAGATAATACTGAGTAGAGTGTAGCTTCCTACTAGTTAAGTATATAATCTAGTTAAGTGTAGCTTCTAGGATATAATACTATATAATAGGTAACTAATATGAAGAATAATAGAGAGTATTAGAGCCCCCCAGGATATTCCTATAGGTAGCAACCCTGTAAGTAAACTGTTTTAGTAGTAGTTATAGTATATTTTAAGTTCTCTCTACTAGAAGATTAATAAGCTTTTATATAAGTTAGTAAAATAAGATACTATAGTAAGTAGTAACCTCTAGGTAGCTACTATAATAGATATCTCTAGTTTATATTAGGATACTCTAGTAACCTCTAGAATAACGTCTATTAGGATAATAACTTTTAGGGTTAATAATACTACTATATCCCCACTAGTAGCTAACTACTAGAGGAAGCTTCTTTCCCTACCCCTAAAGTTTTTAAGTAAGTAGAAAGAATACTGAGTATAAGCTTAATAGATAAAAGCTAAACTTAAGATTAACTACTACTTCTTTAATAGTAATTAGGAATATTAGTATCTAATTTACTCCTACTTAAACTTTAGTTCTCAGTAAGTAGTTGAAATTTTCTATATAGTGGGAGAGCTAGAGAACTCCTATAACCTAAATGATTTTATAGGTTATTTAGATAGAACTTATCTGGATCCTAATAGTTAGCTTCACACTATTATCTAGCTATAGAGTTTCAGATAGAAGGAAAATAAATACTTAACTATCTTTCTATCCTAATTTAAAAAGATTCTAGTTAATACTGGAGGGTATATATAGCTAGATATAATTTAGATCTCTCTACTAGAGGTTATTCTACTTTCCCACTTTAAGAAGTTACTTATTATAATTAACTTTCCTATAGAGTATAGATTTTAGTTATCTAAAGTTTAAGATATAGCTTAGAAGCTTAAATATATAAAGGGAGCGTTAGTATACTACTAGTTACCCCACTAGAAACCTACTACCTATAATATAGAGAGTGATATTATAATAACTAGGGTAGTTAAGGAGTGATGACGATATTAGAGCTCTGGTAGCTCCTCCTCTGCCTCTAAGGAACACTCTAGAGACTATTAGGATACTTACTAATACTTTAAATATAGTAAGAAAGACTATATTTATAGGAACTATAGAGCCTAAAAATATAAGAAAACTAATATAAAGGTTATAAAAGCTACAGCTACTCTAGATCACACTAGGGATAACTAGGGGGATAACACTATCCCACTTAGTAATAGTAAGGATTCAGGAAAAAAGTAACTCTAGAGTGAAGTTAAGCTCTAAAGCTAACTGAGGTAGAAGTAATAAAATAGAGGAAATAATAGGAAAAAGAATAAGTAAGTAACTAATAGTTAGCTACTATTCAGATTAGAATTAATAGAAGTTACTCTATTAATATACTTATTAATATAGACTATAATACTTATACTATTATTAATACCTCCCTTATAAAGAAACTTTATTTCCTACTAGTTAATAAGTTAAAAAGATAGATAAGAAGATATACTACTAGGCTGTTACTTAGTGACACTTAGGGGGTAGCTATTCTAACTTTAGAAGTTAGTAGCTATATATAGAAGATCTATAATTACATTATAAAAAGCCTATAGCTACTTTTATATTTTAGGCAGCTATAGATAGAGGATAATTATATTATCTATAATATTAAAGCTTAATAGATAATATACAGAAAAAGTAGTATAATAGTATATTTAGAATATTAGGATAAGCTAGTATAGCTTAAGGAGATCCAGTTAGTTTAACTGCTTAGTACTAATTTATTTATATTTATCTGTTAGTATACTGTGTAGTATACTAGTGAGATATTAAGCTCCTACTAAGTTATATCTGTTAGTCTGGTGGATATTAAGAAAGTGTTAGCTCTAAAGGTGGAGGTAGACTTAAGGGATTATATCCCTATAAATATCTTAAAGGAATTCCTGGATCTTTTCTATCTAGATTTAGTATACTAGCTACCCTCTAGCTGACTAGAGATAGACTACTATATTTTATTAATTTTTAATAATAAGGGATAGGAACCAGACCTCCTATAGGGACTCCTCTATAGTATATTACAGGAGGAGCTTCTAGTGTTTAAGAAGACTCTAGAGGATTTACTTAATAAGGAATTTATTAAAGTAAGTAGCTTCTCTATTAGTATCTTAATCTTCTTTATAAGAAAGTTAGATAGAGGAATATATTTCTATATAGATTATAAAGCTTTTAATGTAATTATAAAGAAGGATTATTACTTCCTCCTCTTTATATTAGAGACTCTCTAGAGGGTTACTACTACTTATTAGTATATTAAGCTTAATATTATTACTATATTCTATAAGATTAGAATTAATAAAGTAGATTAGGAGAAAATAG
>MASP02000603.1:0-39596 GCA_001693025.2 Colletotrichum lindemuthianum
AAACGGATTCGAACCATGGCCCTCGGCCATGCGTACGTACGTACGTAACCCCTTGGCCACGCTGTTTATCGTTCATACCAGTAAACCACTTTCGTATCTATAAGTATTACCTCCCCTGGCTGGAGGTCTATCAAAGTCGCCACGCGGGGCATATATACCACCCCTGGGGGTATTCTTCCTCCCCAGAGTGGTTTTTCCTTTCGAACTAGGTATTTTTGATGTGGTCTTCGTGCGTAATAATTGATAAATCGTCGTAACTGTAGAGCCCTATTCGGTCGGGTTTTGTTCTTCTTTTTCGTGAGGCCTCGAGGGCCCTAGGGTGGCATACGTGTGGCCGTAACGTAGCCATAGCTATATGCGTTGCTGTAGGTTTGTTGCTTTTATTGATTATTGACGCTTTTGCCGTATGTATGGCTGTAGCTGTAGCCTACAGAAGCTGTGGCATCCGTATGGCCATGGCCTCCGCATGATCCATGGTATCCGTGGGATCCGTGGCATCCGTAGGGCTGTAGCAAAACAGTCGTATTCGAATGTAGTTGACGGCGTTGGTCTGCGAATGGGTTAGTTAGTCTCTTAGCCTAGCGGCAGGTCCGTTTGAATAGTATAGAAGTGTTTACCTGTCACAACCTAAAAGGAAGTAATAGGTATGAATTCTGGATGGAATCTCTATTGAAATGGGGTGAGACCCTGGATGGACCTCTATTGAAATGGGGTGAGACCCTGGATGGACCTCTATTGAAATAGGGTGAGACCCTGGATGGACCTCCATTGAAATGGGGTGAGACCCTGGATGGACCTCCATTGAAATCCGCCTCTGGGCACCATTGAAATGGGGTGGAATAACAACAAAAATAAACAAAAGAACCCTACAAAAGAGTGGCTGTAATGGCTATACGGCCGTGGCTGTATAGCTGTACCAAAAGGGATGAAAAATGAAGGGTAAAAACTGGCTTCTATTGCTGCTGTAACTGGCTTGCTACGCTACGGTTAAATACGTGGCTACGTAGGGCTGTAGCCCTATGTACAGCTAGTGGCTACGTAGCCTCTCCGTATGGCCCAGTTGGCCCCATGGCCACCCATGGCTTTATGGCCCCCAGGCCTATCACACTATATTTACTAAAGATAGTCTCTACAGATTAATATTACTTTATATTAACTAGTTGAGGTTATTTCTATATCTACTACTAGTAGTTACTATAGTATACCTTACTTAGTATTTAATATTTTCAGGTAGTTAAGATACCTGAAGCTTTTCCTCTAGCTATCCTTTAAGCTGTATTTATATTCTAAGATATTCCTATATAGAAACTTTTAGTTCCTCTAAAATCTACTTTTTTTTACTCTCTAAAAAATAGTTTAATATAAAACCTTCATACCTTATAGTATTATCTCTAAATAGCTATATTATCTTATAACCTATTAGTAATTAGATATTATAGCTAGCCTTAAATCTAGTAGAGGTAAGTCTGTTAGTAGTAAGTTGAGACTATAATATATAAGTAATAATACTATTATAATATTAATAAGATTAGGTTTTTAGAGCTTACAGTAATTAGATATAAGTTTAATAAGAGGATTGAGGGATAAAACTAGAAGTATCTAAAGATAATTATAAAGTTAATTACTAAAAAGCTATAGAAGTCTAACCTTAAGTATACTTAAGCTTATTTTATATATAAGTTCTAGCTAGTTAGTATATTCTTTTAGTTATTCTAAATTATATTAATTCTAAATAATCTTTATCTTATTATTATATAACTTATACTATAGTTCTTCTATACTGAGTAGAGTTCTTATTATTCTTATATTATTCTGTATATAAAGATCCTATAGCTACTAGGTATCCTGCGGGGTGCTTCTTAGTCTTATAGTTCTAATAGGTTATAATATTAAGTCTCCCCTCTAAAGGTCTTATCTTTAAGACTAATATAAGTATATAGTAGCCTCTAGGTAGAGTTATTAGTTATTTTATATTTTTCTATTTTTTTCTACTATTAATATTATATTAAGTTATATTTAAAAACCTAATTCCTATAAAAGCTATCAGATTTAGATTAAATAAAGCTGTTAAGTGTTAGGTTTTCTTATTAATCACTAGAGTTATAATATAATATTATATTCTCCTTGTTTCTAATATAATTATATATATAAAATAGACCTTACTAATTTAAAATAGTATAGTAAATATATTACGTAGGGTCTGATAGGTTATAATAGTAGTAATATAATTAATACTTATAAGTACTGAATAGTGTGATAGGCCTGGGGGCTATGAGGCTATGGGTGGCTATGGGGCTAACTGGGCCGTACGGAGAGGCTACGTGGCTACTGGCTGTATGTAGGGCTATAGCCCTACGTAGCTATATATTTAACTGTAATGTAGCAAGCTAGTTATAGTAGTAATAGAAGCTAGTTTTTACTCTTTATTTTTTATTCTTTTTAGTATAGCTATATAGCTATAGCTGTATAGCTATTATAGCTACTCTTTTGTAGGGTTTTTTTATTTATTTTTGTTGTTGTTATTCCACCCCATTTCAATGGTGCCTAGAGGCGGATTTTAATGAAAGTCTATTTAAAGTCTCACCCCATTTCAATAGAGGTCTATCTAGAGTCTCACTCTATTTCAATAGAGGTCCATCCAGAATCTCACCCTATTTCAATAGAGGTTTATCCAGAGTCTCACCCTATTTTAATAGTCCCCAGAGGTAGATCTCACCCTATTTCAATAGTTCCCCAGAGGCGGATTTTAATAAAGGTCTATCTAGGGTCTTACTCTATTTTAATGGAGGTTTATTCAGGGTCTCACCCTATTTTAATAGAGGTCTATCCAGAGTCTCACCCTATTTCAATGGAGATTCTATCCAGGATTTATACTTATTACTTCCTTTTAGGTTGTAATAAGTAAATACTTCTATACTATTTAAATAGATCTGCTGCTAAGCTAAGAGACTAACTAACCTATTTGCAGACTAATACTATTAATTACGATTAAATATAACTATTTTACTATAGCCTTATAGATACTATAGATCCTATAGATACTATAGATCATGCGGAGGCCATAGCCATACAGATACCACAGCTTCTGTAGGCTACAGCTACAGCTATACGTACAGCAAAAGCGTCGATAATTAATAAAAATAACAAACTTACAGCAACATATATAGCTATAGCTACGTTACAGCTATACGTATACTACCCTAGGGCCCTCGAGGCCTCACGAAAAAGAAGAATAAAACCTAACTAAATAGGGCTCTACAGTTATAATAATTTATCAATTATTACGCATAAAGACCATATCAAAAATACCTAGTTTGAAAGGAAAAACCACTCTAGGGAAGAAGAATACCCCTAGGGGTAGTATATATACCCCGCGTGGCAACTTTAATAAACCTCCAGCCAGGAGAGGTAATACTTATAAATATGAAAGTAATTTACTAGTATAAACGATAAACGGCGTAGCTAAGGGGTTACATATATACATACATATAGCCGAGGGCTATAGTTTAAATCTATTTTTCAACTTTTTTTTTACCCTACGGGGCTGGTTAGGTTTTGGTTATTTTTATCTGAATTTTTAAACACGCGGGGGCGCAGGCTTTCAAAAATGGGGAGGATTATGATAGGCCTGGGGGCTATGAGGCTATGGGTAGCCATGGGGCCAACTAGGCTGTACGGAGAGGCTACGTGGCCACTGGCCGTACGTAGGGCTACAGCCCTACGTAGCCACGTATTTAACCGTAGCGTAGCAAGCCAGTTACAGCAGCAACAGAAGCTAGTTTTTACCCTTCATTTTTCATTCCTTTTGGTACAGCCATACAGCCACAGCCGTATAGCTATTACAGCCACTCTTTTGTAGGGTTCTTTTGTTTGTTTTTGTTGTTGTTGTTCCACCCCATTTCAATAGTTCTTTTTTCTGTATATATATTATTAACTTTATCTTCTTAGTGAATTATTATTTTAAGGAGTAAAAGAAAGTAGAGTAAGAAGAATAAGAAGCTAAGGAGGCTCTTAAGGTCTTATAGATATAGTTAGTAACTACTCTAGATTATTTAACTTATTTTTAAAAGTAAAAGAGGTTTCTAAAAGAGTATAATTCTAATTTAATTTATTAGGGAATATAGTTAGTAGATAAGTAGGAGGTAGAAATATTATCTTTAGAAATATAGAAGTTATTATAAAAGGCTGGACCTGAGTTTATTTAACTGGAAGGTGGCGTAAAATACTGTTTATTTAGAACTAAGGAGTAAAAGAGAAGCTTTTATAGGTATATGGAAAAGTCTGTATATATAATACTATATAGAGCTTACTGGGGTCCCACTCGAGTGAGGAGGTTAGTTTTAGATACTTAGGTATAGCTCTAGCTGGATATCTAGATATAGTCTGTAATATTACCTCCCTCCTCTCTAGCTGCCGCCTGGTTAGAAGCTATAAGCTGGATCTTTATTATTATTTATAATTAGTCTATATATTACTTTATACTACTTTAGAGTTACTATATTTATAATAGTGTTAATAGGTTTCTATATAGAGTTTATATATTCTTCTTATTTAATAAAAACTTCTTATTAGTATCCTCTCTCTATTTAGTATATCCTTATAGTAAGAATATTTTTAACTAGCTATTTAACCTCCTTATTATTATCTACTAATATTAGTAGCTAGCTATTAACTATAATCTGTCTGGGTAGTAGATTAGTAGTAACTCTCTAGAGTAAATCTATATAGAACTATAAATAAATAGATTTTAGAGTATCTAGCTTTATAATATATAGTAAGAGAATTTTTACTATTATATATTTATAATATAGTTAGACTAACGTTTAGTTTAGTTTTAGTAACTTATAGTTAGATATATTTAACTATATTTTATTACTAACTTAATATTAATCTATAGGGAATTAGATTTTATTTATCTAAATTTCTAATTTCTACTAAATAGTAGCTATCTCTATATAGATATATATTATTACTAATTATATTCTCTTAACTAACTAGTAAGTTATAGTCTTACTACTACTAAGTAGTTCTATATACTCCTTAGTAACTAAAATAAAGTTAATATAATATTTATAATCTATAAAGAAAGATATAGTTTCTATTATATTATATTACTAATTATAGAAAGTTAATTATATAATAGATAGTAAATTACTTTAATTATCCTAAAACTAATATATAAATACCCTTAAAACTATTTAGATCTCTTAGTTATATTATTTTATAATCTTATTAATCTATAAGTAGTAATTAATACTTAATAAGTATATAATACTTATAAATCTATAAAATTCCTTCTAGAAGTAACTTACCTAATTAGACCCTCTATTACTTATAATAGAATATAGTATTCTATAGAATCTATAATAATAACTAAGAAACTACTAAATATATATCTCTACCTCTATTATATCTATCTCCTCTAATATAGAGATCTTACTTAGTTAATTAATAATAATCTAGAGGTAATAGCTACCTTATTCTTTTATAGGGAGTAAGTTAATAATAAAATCTATTAATAGATTAGAATATAACTAGTTAGATACTAGTAGGAACTTTAGGAATTCCTTCTTAGTTTACCTCTAGATATAAATATCTCTATATATATTATAATTATATATAAATTAGTAGATACTTTATAATTATTCAGGTTAGTAGAATTATTAGCTTATAATCTTTAGTATATTATTATACTTTAGGTAGCCTATAGAGGAGAAGTTATATAACTTCTATATTAATCTAATCTTAAGTTTATTAAGGAGGCTATTACTTACTTTACTATTTAGTATCTAAAATTTCTCTCTAAAAGTAAACTATTCTAGTATATTAATAGTATACTTAGTAATCTAGACTTTAATATAGAAGTTAGGAGGAAAATTATACTCTCCCTATTAGATTATTATAAAGATCTATTAATATAAGGAATCTCTCTTAGTAATATAGTTTTATATCTCTTATAGATCTGGTTTTCCTTTAAAAACCTAAGTATTAGTAATATTTATATACTCTACTTAAGGTTTTATAGAGATAGTAATATTTAGGATAATTTATATTATTTATCTTTATTATTTCTTATTATCTTACCTTTTAGGAATATTTTATTTCCTGTAAGAGAGGATATTAGAGGCTACTATCTAGGCGTCTAGTTAGTATTTAAAATAAAAATTATATTAAGATAACTTCTCTACCTATTAGTTTTACCTCTCTATAAATTATTATTTTTTTATAAAATACTTAAGATCCTTATAGTTAGTAAAAATTTTAAACTTCCTAATACTTTATAGTTTCACTCTCTATATCTATAAATAAGTTAGTATTATAAGGAGTTCCTTATTATAAATTAGGTAATTAAACTCTATAGAGGTCAGACGTTAAGAGTGGAAAACTACTAAATATCTCACTCCAACCTTATTATTTTAGGTTAATATACCTCCTAGAGTATACTCTAAATAGTTTATCTCTATTATTATTAAAATATTAAGGTTAAATATCTATAGGATTAGTTCTATAGTAAAGAGTTATTTTAGTATAAGGAAAGCTTCTTACTACTTTAATCCCCAGTTAAAAGAAACTAATTTCTAAATTAGATAGTTTAAAAATTTCATAATAATATTATACTGAAATATAAAAATCTTATAGTAATTTATAAATTTAAAGAAACTATAAATATCTTTTAGTAAACTAGGGGGAAGCTAGTTAATAATAGCTTCTAATTTCTAAGAATTATAAGAGAGGCTTTTTCCAGTTAATATAATAAACTTAATATACTTAACTATAGTAACTAAAAATTTATATTTCTTAGGATCTAACTTAAAGTTTATATCAGTAAGGTAGCTAAATATCTAGTAAACTTTCTCTTTATATTCCTTTTATAAGCTACTAATATAAATAAGAATATTATTAATATATATTATGATAAAATTATCTAGAAACTATTATAAGTAACTATTAATATACTATTAAAATATAGTGGGAGTATTAGTAAGTCTAAAAGAATATACTATCTATTTAAAGAGGCTATAATATATCTAAAAAGCTATTTTCTCCTAATTTACTTTATTAATTCTAATCTTATAAAATATAGTAATAATATTAAGTTTAGTATACTAATAGGTAATAATAATCCTCTAGAGAGTTTTTAATATAAGGGGGAGGAAGTAATAATTTTTCTTTATAATTACGTTAAGGGTTTTATAATCTATATAGAAATATATTCCTCTGCCTGATTTTCTTATAAAGAGGATTAAAATATTAGTAGAGAAGCTACTTATTTTAATAAATTCCTTATTAAGTAAATTCTTTAGGATCTTCTTAAATACTAAAAGCTCCTCCTGTAATATACTATAGAGGGATCTCTATAGGAAGTCTAGTTTCTATTTCTTATTATTAGGAATTAATAGAATATAATAGTCTATCTCTAGTTAGCTGGGAGGCAGCTAGTATACTAAATCTAGATAGAATAAATCTAGAAATTCCTTTAAGATATTTATAGGAATATAATTCTTTAGGTTTATCTCTACTTTTAAGGCTAATATTTTCTTAATATCTACTAGACTAATAGATATAATCTAGTAGGAGTTTAATATCTCAGTAGTATACTATATAGTATACTAATAGATAAATATAAATAAATTAATATTAAGTAGCTAAACTGACTAGATCTCCTTAAGTTATACTAACTTATCCTAATATTCTAAATATATTATTATATTATTTTTCCTATATATAATCTATTAGGTTTCAGTATTATAGATAATATAATTATCCTCTATTTATAGCTATTTAAAATATAAAAATAACTATAGGCTCTCTATAATATAAGTATAGATTTTCTATATATAGCTACTAACTTCTAAAGTTAGAATAGTTACCTCCTGGGTGTTACTAAGTGATAATTTAGTAATATATCTCTTTATTTATCTTTTTAACTTATTAACTAGTGGGAAATAAAATTTCTTTATAAAGGAGGTATTAATAATAATATAGATATTATAGTCTATATTAATAAGTATATTAATAGAGTAATCTTTATTAATTCTAGTCTGAATAGTAGCTAACTATTAGTTACTTATCTGTTTCTTTTCCTGTTATTTTCCTTATTCTATTACTTCTATTTCAGTTAGCTTTAGAATCTAACTTCACTCTAGAGTTACTTTTTTTCTAAATCCTTATTATTACTAGGTAGGATAGTGTTATCTCCCTAGTTATCCCCAGTGTGATCTGGAGCGGCTGTAGCTTTTATAATCTTTATATTGGTTTTTTTATACTTTTAGGCTTTATAGTTCCTATAGATATAGTTTTTCTTACTATATTTAAAATATTAGTAGGTATTCTGGTAGTTTTTAGAGTGTTCCTTAGGGGTAGAGAAGAAGCTACTAAAGTTTTAATATTATTATTACTTCTTAACTATTTTAGTTATTATAATATTACTCTCTATATTATAGGCAGCAGGTTTCTAGTGGGGCGGTTAGTAGTATATTAATACTCCTCTTATATATTTAAGCTTCTAAGTTATATCTTAAATCTTAGATAACTAAAACTTATATTCTGTGGGAAAGTTAACTATAATAAATAACTTCTTAAAGTGGGGAAGTAAGATAGCCTCCAGTAGGGAGATCTAGATTATATTTAGCTATATATACTTTTTAGTGTTAGCTAAAGTTTTTTTAAATTAGGATAGAAAGATAGTTAGGTATTTATTTTCTTTCTATCTGAAATTTTATAGCTAGATAATAATATAAAGTTAGCTATTAGAGTCTAAATAAGTTCTATTTAGGTAACTTATAAAATTATTTAGATTATAAAAGTTCTCTAATCCTCCTACTATATAGAAAATTTTAACTACCTACTGAGGACTGGAGTTTAAGTAGGAGTAAATTAGATATTAGTGTTCCTAATTATTATTAAAGAAATAGTAGTTAATCTTAAGTTTAATTTTTATCTGTTAGACTTACACTCAGTATTTCTTCTACTTACCTAAAAACTTTAGGGGTAAGGAAAGAGGTTTCCTTTAGTAGTTAGCTATTAGTAGAAATATAGTAATATTATTAACTCTAAAGGCTTTTATCCTAATAGATATTATTCTGGAGGTTACTAGAGTATGTTAATATAAGCTAGAGGTGTCTATTATAGTAGCTACCTGGAGGTTACTACTTACTATAGTATCTTATTTTACTAACTTATATAAAAGCTTATTAATCCTCTAGTAGAGAAAGCTTAAAGTATACTATAACTACTATTAAAGTAGTTTACTTATAGGGTTACTATCTGTAGGAATATTCTGGGGGGCTCTAGTACCCTCTATTATTTTTTATATTAGTTACCTATTATATAGTATTATATTCTAGGAGCTACACTTAACTAGATTATATACTTAACTAGTAGAGAGTTATACTCTACTTAGTATTATCTATATAGTAAATAAAACTAAGTTCTAAATATATAAAAGGCTGGACTTAAGTTTATTTAAGTGGAAGGTAGCGTAAAATACTATTTATTTAGAACTAAGGAGTAAAAGAGACATTTTTATGGGTGCGTGGAAAAGTCTGTATATATAGTGCTATATGGGGCTTACTGGGGCCCCACTCAGGCGAGGGGGTTAGCTTTGGATGCATAAGTACAGTTCTGGCTGGATATCTGGGTATAGCTTATAACAGTTATATATACTTCAGAACTTATCTATATAGGGGGTACCTAATAAGACTAACTAGTCTCTATTTAGGATAAACTTTAATTTATTATTTCTTATTATAAATAATACTTCTAGAGGTATTAATAGCTGAATTAGAATTTCGTATTCTTTAGAATATAATATTTCTAGATATAGAAATATTTTATCTCCTTAAGATCTTTTATCTAGTTAATATTTGGGTTAAGAATATTAAATATAAATTAGTCTATTAATCTGGATTATAAGTATTATAGTTTATTTATATACTTATTATTCCCAGTATTCTTAAAGTTCTTTAAGGTATTTAATACTAGATACTAATTCCTATATATTTTCTATATAACTATATCCTTTCTATTTAATAAGATCTTATATTTCTATATTATCTTATTAATTAATATAATTAATAATTTATTCTACTTTATATTCTTATTCTAGATTAACTTTAATATAATCTTCTGTGTGAGATCCTTTTAATATTAATTTAAGAAATAAAATATAAAAAACTAGATAATATCTTATAGTATCTAGTAGTAATANNAATAGTTTATAGTTAATATTTAAGATTTTATAAATAATTTTAAATAGTCTAAGTTTCTTAAAGTCTAATTTATCATTTAGTTATTTAGTTTTAATATTTTATCTAGTAAGGTAGATATTATCTCCCTCCTTAAAGATTAATCTTCTAATCCTTAAAATATTAGTATAGTTATATATTTATTATCTAACAAATTTAAATTCTTTTAATAGTTTATTTTAGAGTTTATTAAGTTTTAAGATATTTATTATTATTTTTACTATTTATTCTCTCTATTAAGACTCTTTATATATAGGAAAGTTAAATTTATAATTAAGATAGAAAAGTAATTCTTTAGTATTTTCTCCTACTATATTATTATAAGTAAATTAGGCTATTAATAATCAAGTAATCTAATTATCTTATTAGTAGTTAATATAATATCAAAAATAAATTTTAAGAATCTAGTTGATATATTTAGTTTAGCTATTAGTTTATAGGTGGAAAATAGTAGATAGATAGTATTTCACTCTAAGTTATAAAATTAGAAATTTCTAAAATTTAGATATAAAGAGTTTATCTCTATTAGATATAATTTCCTAAGGTAGCTTATATTAACTAATAATAGTTCTGAGGAAGATATATTTAAAATCTTCTACTATATTTAATTCCTTATAGAGAATAAAATAGATATATTTAGTAAGTTACTCTATTATAATAGGAATATTATTATAATATACTCTAGTAAGTAGTTCTTATAATTTTAGTAGCTTAATAATAAAGTCTAAAGAAATTAATTCCTAGAGCTTTTAAGATATTAATAGGAGTTATAATTCACTATAAAGTTTATATTAGCTAAACTTATTTTTAAGGTAAGTTTTATAATCTTTAATTATATTAATTATTTCTTATCTTATAACCTTTTTATTATAGTATTATTAAATTCTTTTAAATATTTTAGTAACTTCTTAATATCTATATACTAATATACTATAAATATTTCTAATTATCTTATATATTATTCTTCTAGTTATATTAATATTAACTTATCTGGTAATTAAGAGTAGCTTCTATATAAATATAAAATTTCTATCTATATCTATTTTTAGGATAATCTATATTTCTTCTAATACTAAAATATTATAATTTAGATTTTAACTAAATATATTAGCTTTTCTATTTTCTATTTCTTTATAGTAGATAATATAAAAGCTAAATTCTAAAAGAAATTCTAACTATCTAATTTATTATTTATTAAAGTTCTTAGATATTATTGAAATGGGGTGAGACCCTGGATGGACCTCCATTGAAATGGGGTGGAACAACAACAAAAACAAACAAAAGAACCCTACAAAAGAGTGGCTGTAACGGCTATACGGCCGTGGCCGTATGGCTGTACCAAAAAGGGGTGAAAAACGAAGGGAAAAACTGGCCTGAATTGCTACTGTAACTGGCTTGCTACGCTACGGTTTAAATACGTGACTACGTAGGGCTGTAGCCCTACGTACGGCCAGTGGCCACGTAGCCTCTCCGTACGGCCCAGTTAGCCTCATGGCCACCTATGGCCTCATGGCCCCCAGGCCTATCACATTATAAAATATATAAAATTCTTATAGTTAGTATAAATCTAAATTTTATACTTAGTTTCTAAGAGTTATAATCTCTATTTTTAAAATATTTTAGTAATAACTATAAGTTCCTTATTATAGATCTAGTAGTTAAGTTCTAATCTACTAAATTTATATAAATAGAAAGTATAAAGATATAGTATTCCTTTTATATCTTATTATCCTAATTATCCTCCTATTATATAGTCTGAGGTATTAATTTTAACTTTAAGTAGTTTATTAGGATCTAGAATCGTGAGAATAGATTCTAAGATAACTTAATTCTTAATATTCTGAAATACTTCTTCTTATCTATTAGTCTAATTAAACTTAGTATCTTTTTATATAAATTCAGTAAATAGGATTATTTTCTTTTTATAATCCTTAAGGAATCTTCAGTAAAAATTAGTAAATCTGAGGAAAACTTAAATTTCCCTAATATTTATCAGCCTAAGCTAGTCCTTAACTACTTACATCTTCTTAGTTAATATCTTAATTATATTTAGTATAATAGTAAATCCTAAATATTCTATTTATTATATATAAAATTCACTTCTCTCTAATTTAACTAATAGTTTAACTTACTGAAATTTCTAAAATACTTTATAAATATATTTCTCATATTCTTTAAGTATCTTTAAATAGATAAGGATATTATTAAGATATACTATATAAAGAATATCTAAGTATTTATATAGTATATAGTTAATTGTAGATTAGAATATTATAGGTACGTTAGTAAGTCTGAAAAATATTATAAAATACTTATAAAGTCTTTTTCTCATTCTGAAAGCAGTCTTCTTTTCTTTATTTTCTTTAATTTAGGTAAGATTATAAGCTTCCTTAAAGTTAAAAACTATAAACTAATTAGCTCTATAAAGTTAGTCTTATAGTTCTAATATAAGAAGTAATAAGTATTAGTTTTTAATTATTATATTATTAAGTTATTAATAATTAATATAAAATTATAACTTACTATTTTTCTTAAGTATAAACAGAATCAAGCTTCCTACTAGTAATATTAAATATTTAACATAACTTTTCTTAAAGTATTTATTAATATACTTATTAAATAGTTCTATTTCTATTTAATTAAGTCTATAGATTTTACTGAATTTAAACTTCTTTTCCTCCTTCAAAAGGATCTTATAATTATAGCTTATATACTCTAATAGTTTAGTTTTAAGTTCTTCTGTGAAAAGTATTCTGTAAATTTAGTATTTATTAAGAATAATCTAAAGTTAATCTATCTTATAATTAACTCTTACTACTACTATAATATTTAATATCCAGGCTACTATATCCTTAATCCTAAAGTAGGTAATAAATCTTTATACTTTCAGAGTTATATCTAATTTATATAGAATCTTATTATCTGGAGAATCTTCAGAGACTGAATCCTTCTATTAGAGATAGTTAGTCTTCTAATCTATCTATAGGTTATTCTTTTATAACTATAAGATTCCTAAAATAATCTCTTAATCACATATCTCTATTATATTAAAAATATAATCTTCCTTCTAGCTATAATAGTTTAAAGGGAGGTATATAGTCTCTAAATTAATAATATTTCCACTATACTCGACATTTTCTTCTTTAACAGTATACAGCTAATATAGTTTAGCTTTTATTATCTATAGAATCTATTATTTATTTACTACTTATAGTAATATAAAGTTTCCTTAAGTATTATAATTAATTAGAGTTTATATCTTATATCTATTCACTATAATATTAAAGTGAAAGTATTTATTATTATATTCTACTGTTACTAAATATAAAGACTTTATCTAAAATATTTTTCTTTATCTTTATTTAATAGATAAGTCTAGTTTATTAACTACTTATAATATCTCTATTCTAATATTATCCTACTTTTATAATAGTAAGTTATAATCCTTCTTTCTTAAAGTATCTTACTGAATATTAATTCTCTATATTCTAGTGTTAGTAGTGTGGATCTGTCTTTAGTGTCTTTTTCTTATTTCTAAAGTTTATTATATTAATAGTATTATTCTCTTACTTTATTAATATAGTAAATTATATAGTAGTCTGATTTACAGTCTGTCTATTTACTAATAATATTATTTATATATATTATAGGATAGTCTTCACTAAGTGTGAATATTATAAAATAGTCTTTATTGAAACGCTAAAGTTTCCAAAATAGTAGATCTATATTAACATATATATTCAGAATTGAATTATCCTCAAATCGTCGTGGGAAGAATTATCTATCAAATTTATTACTAAGATATAATATATAATTATCTTATATATAATATACCTAAAAGATAGTTTAGTAAACTGAGTAATTAATTTATAAAAATCTATAATCTATATTACAGAGACTTTTCTTAGGGTAATTTAGAGTCTAGTTATTTAGAATTCTATAGAATATAATAAATTACTTATCTTAAGTTAAGTAAATACTCTATATTCTAAATTACTTACTTTTATTACTACTTAGTTACTATAAAATAGAGAATCCTAAGTTTTTAATAGTATTATTATCTAACTTAGTATTATTATTAATTAACTTAAATAGGTTATTTAGGTTAATATAAATTCCTAAGCTAATTTTAATAAATTCTTACTAGTAGAAATTATCAAGTTATTTCTTAATTTTATATTCTAGCTTATTATATTTAACTATAGTGAGGGTTTTTATTAGTATCTTGTTACTTACTTTAAGTAGTTATATAAAAACTTAAGCAAGAAGTAGGTTTCCTTTAGTGTTAATTTTCTACTGAATCTAATACTAGATTCTCTATAGAAGCTGTCTATTAGGTATTTAACTGATCCTACAGTAAAGTTCCCTCTCAGCTGCCTATAGCTATAAGATTACTATTTTATTTTCTTATATTTAGTCTTACTCTGAGATTAGTATAAAGTCTTCTTCTTTCTTAATATTAGCTATTACCAGTATCTTCTTAGTGTAATATCCTAATTATCCAGAAAGATTCTTAAGATACTATTCTATATTATCCTTAAATCCTTAGTATATAATATAAATATTATTCAAATAGGCTATCTAGATTAGAGAGGTATAAGATATTTTCTTTTTAGTAATATTAACTTATTAGGTTTATTTAGATACTAACTGAAATTATTATCCCTATTGCTAACATTTAAGTAAGTAGCAGTTTTTAGCTATATATCCTAATTTATTATAATTATAATACTTAAAATCTTATTATTTATTATCTTTAGTAGTAACTTTAGTAGTAAGGTCTATAGATCTACTATAGTAGCTATAAGATATACTTATTTATAGGGTAAATTATTATCTAATTCTCTAATTATTATATTAGTTTTAGTAGTTATATAGTGGTCCTTAGTATTTACGTCTACTGTTAGGTTATTAAGATTATTACTATTCATCTTTCTTATAGTAATACTTAAAGAGTTAATTATTAATCTTAATAATAAATTCTATATATATAATAAAGTTACTAAGTTTATCTTATTTAATAAGTTTATCTTTAATATCTTCTTTTAATCTTTAGTAGAATATAAAGATCTTAGTATTATCAGTATAGTTAAGTTTAATATAAATATATCTAAATTTAGCTATATAGTATATAATTACACCCTTCTATTTAAAAGCTGTAAAATCTTATTTATACTATTATTACTTATCTAGTTCTTAAAATAGTGAGATTAGAACGCTTTTAAAGCTATAGTAGTCTGTAAAAATAGTCTGAATCTCTAATTTAAGACTATTCTATTTATAAGTAAGGAAATCAGTAAGATAAAGTTTAAACTATATGAAAGCTTTTTCCTTAAGGAATAAAGTAGTATAAATAACTTATTCAGCTTTATCCTTAAAACTAAGATTATAAAACTAATAGTAAACTCTAACTTAAATAAGGAATCCCTTAAGATACCTAGAAGTTCTATTAAAAGCCTGAAGTAAGTTAAGTTAAAGTTTCTTACGTAACTTAACTAGACTCTAGATAATATTAATAGTAATATAAAGAATATTAACCTCCTACTAAAGAGTGAGAAGTTACTACTAATCTAAATTATTATAGAGATTCTACTAAAGTTAAGTAACTTCTATAATATTACTATTAATAATCTCCTGCATCTTAGCTATATCTCTATTAGTTTTTTGGAGCTATTATATAAACTTAGTAGTATTATCCTCTTTATTACTAGGGGGTTTAATATCCTTTATTTCCTAGTCTAGAAGCTTAATAGATTATTTACCCTTAGAGGATATTCCCTAAAAACTAGAAGAAATAGAAAAGGTTTAGTATTTAGTAAATATAGTAATATTCTTTCCTAAATACTATTAAGTAAGCTTTATAAAGTTAACTTACTAAATAGAAGTAATGAAAATATTATAGCTAACTTTAAGTTTAGTAGAAGTAAGTCTATTAGTAGTAAGTTAAAACTATAATATATAGATAATAATATTATTATAATACTAATAAGATTAAGTTTTTAGAGCTTACAGTAATTAGATATAAGTCTAATAAGAGGATTAAGAAATAAAGCTAAGAGTATTAAAATAGACTATAGCTGAGAGGGCTTATCTAGACTAAAACTAACTAACTACCCCCAGCTATAAAACCTGAGAGAAGTAAAAACAGATAGAAAATATTAGAAAAAGATTTTAAAAATGCAGAATTATATTTATAGATCTTTAGTCTAAAAGCTAAACTAATCTAAATAGTAAGTTTTGAATTCTAGGGAGAAAAGAAGTTAATTCTTTCTATCTATCTGTTATAAACCTAGCTATTTATACTTATAAGGCTACTTATATTACGTAAATAGGTTTATTTATAAGCTTAATTTTATTATAATCCTCCCCTTAAGCTTATTCTAGACTTCTATATAATAAGTCTAACTAAAATAAAAGAAATTTATTTATAATATTATAATTCTTTCTAATTAAAATATAGTAGTTACTAATAATCCTCCTATATATGGTAACTTTTAAGATAATATTAATTATTATAATCTCTTTCCTATTAATTCTATTTAAAGCTCTATATAAAGTAAGATTATCCTTCCTAAATTTCAGAATAAGAAAAGGAATAATTAGTAGATTCCTAAAAGATATTCTGTAAAATTTATTACTATTAATCTATATATTAATTTATAAACTAATCTCTCAGATAATATCTAATAGATATAAAATCTAGTCTAGCTAAGTAACTAGAATGTAGTAATAGTGAATATTCTATAGGAACTAATATTTTAAATAGCTAGTTAATAATTAGTTATATAAATTATATTAGTTGTCTGGAAGAACTATATTACTAAACCTTTTTATTATACTTTAAAGTAGTATTTATAATTTTATTAGATTTATAAATATCCTTCCTTAGTATATAATAAGGTTTTAGAGTTATTTATAGTTTAGATATCCTAAGTTTTAGCAGCTAGATATTAAGTAATATTAAAATCCTATTAACTTCTATTATATCCAGGAAACTTAAGTATAATATATTAGTTATTTTCTTTATAGATTAAGTCTGTAAATCTTTAATAGATATCTGAGGAGTAATTATTATAAAGTCTGACGTTAGGTATTTACTATAACTTTAGTAATATTATTCTATAGTTACTAAATAGGAAGGTAGATTACTATAAACTATTTAATAGAATCTAAATATTTTACTGATAGCTAACTATTATCTATAAGTAAGAAAATAATTCTTATTTCTATATTATTAGAAGTTTTTAATATATTAAAAATTTTCTATAGAATTAAGAATTCTATTATAAATATAAGCTTAAAACTATTCTATAGCTCTGAGGCTATATATATATCTATCTAGTTACTATTTAGTTAGAGCTACTTAAATATTAGCTTTCAGGAGTTAAAGAATATCTTTAGATATATCTATATCTCTATAGAACTCTAGTAAATTATTAACCTTTTTAATAAACTTATTATTACTATTTAGTTTCTATAGAGAATCTAAATAAAATATAAAATTACTAAATTAATCTATAGTAAGATTAACTTAATAGTTCCCACTATAATAATATAAGAAAATTATAATATTAATATTAAAAAGTTAATAACTTTAGTAATTATTAATATTATATCTAATATTATAAGTATTATTATTAATAGGTATACTTACTTATTTATTCTAAGGGAACCTATTATTAATATAAAATAAACTAGCTAGTTTTATTTACAGACTTATTCTAAGTAGAGTAATAAGTTTAAAGTTATTTAGATATCCCTCTAGTTAAAAAGTTCCCTCTATATTATAGAGTAATATATATTATGTAACTTCTTTCTATAATTTATTACCTCCTAGGTAGTTTAGATTTAAGCTTCTTTTATAGTAGCTAATAAAATAGTTTACTGAAATTTAACTTTCTCTATATTAGTTTATAATAGTGAATAGTTTTTATTAGTTTAATATTAGCTTTTAACTATATTTCAGAACTAGAAATACTAGTTTAGATAGATCTATATTAATAAAATAAGGTCTTCCTCTTACTTATAGTCTATAGAGACTAGAGTAGTAGTAAGGTAAGTTTTAATAATATAAATTTTTCTTCTGATAATTCCTAAGAATTAAGTAAGTAGGATTCTGAGATAATTTATAAATAATTTATTATTAAGTTACAATATTCTATATATTTATTTTCTTAGTAGCTGAGAATAATATTATAGAAATTACTATTTCTAGAGTCTGAAAATAGCTTTTACCTACTACTAATAAAATTTCTAAGTTATTAGGTAATATTATTAGAATATTATTATTAGTATCTAGTAGAATATTTAGCTTCTTAGGTTTTACCTATTTAGCTTCTAAGAATATCTTATAATTATCTTATATCTTCTTCTGTTAGACTATTATATTTATCTTATTATTATCTTTATAGTTTTGGAATTATTTAAAGAAGTTAGATTAATTATATACTAAATCCTCCTTAGTTAGAATATTAAAATAAAATTCTTAACTAAAATATAGTTTCTATACTATTTTAATAATATTATAGTCTGTAAGTTACTTTAGGATTTATCTTATATTAATAATAACTTATAATTAATTAAGTATTATAAGGGAGAATATCTACTATAAGTAGTTATTTCTAGTATATATAATATATAACTATTAATTAATTAGATAGAAAAAGTTCTAATATTATCTTAAGATAGTTAGATTTATAAATACTATTACTATTATATAGTATAACTCTCTATTATTATTATACTATTAATTATCTTAATATTAAGCTTATTTCTTATTTTAGTTAATAACTAGATAAGTCTATACTTCACCCTAACTTAGTTTATATTATATAATAATAATTTAGAAATAATTTCTTCTTACGTTTTACCTATATTAATAAGTATTTTCTTTATAAGTTCTATTTGATACTACTAAAATATAGAAGTTATATATTTTAGTATCTTTCTAAAATATCTATTAATATTTAGTAAGCTATTTATCTCTATTAATAATTTCTCTAAATTTAATATAAGTTAGTAAATTATATAGAGCTAAAATATAAATATCTAACAAACTTTATAATACTAAGAAAATTAGTCTATCTACTATTTTAATAAATATACTAAAAAGCTATTTTCTTATTATTATACTTCTTACTAATATTAAAATAGGCTATAGCTGAGAGGGCCTATCTGGACTAAAACTAACTAACTACCCCTAGTTATAAAACCTGAGAGAAGTAAAAACAGATAGAAAATATTAGAAAAATATTTTAAAACTGTAGAATTATATTTACAGATCTATAGTCTAAAAGCTAAGCTAATCTAAATAATAGGTTTTAAATTCTAGAGAGAAAAGAAGTTAATTCTTTCTATCTATCTGTAATAAATCTAGCTATTTATACTTATAAGGTTACTTATATTATATAAATAAGCTTATTTACAGACCTAACTCTATTATAATCCTCCCCTTAAGCTTATTCTAAGTTTCTATATAATAAACTTAACTAAAATAAAAGAAATCTATCTATAATATTATAACTCTCTCTAACTAAAATATAATAGTTACTAATAATCCTCCTATATATAGTAACTCTTAAGATAATATTAATTATTATAATCTTTTTCCTATTAGTTTTATTTAAAACCTTATATAAAGTAAGATTATTCTTCCTAAATTTTAGAGTGAGAAAAGGAATAATTAGTAGATCTCTAAGGAGTATTCTGTAAAATTTATTACTATTAATCTATATATTAATTTATAAATTAGTCTCTCAGATAATATCTAATAGATATAAAATCTATTCTAACTAAGTAACTAAAATATAGTAGTAGTGAATATTCTATAGGGATTAATATTTTTAATAGCTAGCTAATAATTAGTTATATAAGTTATATTAGTTATCTGGAAGAACTATTTTATTAGATCCTTATATTATATTTTAGAGTAGTATTTATAGTTTTATTAGATTTATAAATACTCTTCCTCAGTATATAATAAAGTTTTAGAGTTATTTATAGTTTAGATATCCTGAGCTTTAGTAGCTAAGTATTAAGTGATACTAAAATCCTATTAACTTTTATTATATCTAGAGAACCTAAATATAATATACTAGTTATTTTCTTTATAGATTAAATTTATAAATTTTTAATAAATATCTAAGGAGTAATTATTGTGAAGTTTAGTATTAAGTATTTATTATAATTTTAGTAATATTATTTTATAATTACTAGACAGGAGGGTAAATTACTATAAACTATTTAGTAAAATTTAAATATTTTACTGATAGCTAACTACTATCTGTAAATAAGAAGGTAATTCCTATTTCTATATTATTAGAAGTCTTTAGTATACTAAAGGTTTTCTCTAGAATTAAGAACCCTATTATAAATATAAACTTAAGATTATTTTATAGTTTTAAGATTATATATATATCTATCTAATTACTATTCAGTTAGGATTATCTAGATATTAGCTTTCAGGATCTAAAAAATATCTTCAGACGTATCTATACTTCTATAGAACTCTAGTAAGTTATTAACCTTTTTAATAAAATTATTATTACTATTTAGTTCCTATAGAGAATCTGAATAAAATATAAAGTTACTAAACTGATTTACAGTAAAGTTAACCTAATAGTTCTTATTATAGTAATATAAGAAAACTATAATATTAATACTAAAAAGTTAATACTTCTAGCAATTATTAATATTATATCTAACGTTATAAATATTACTATTAATAAGTACACTTACTTATATATTCTAAGGGAACTTATTATTAATATAAAATAAGCTAGCTAACTCTATTTATAAACTTATTCTAAATAAAGTAATAAGTTTAAAATTATCTAGATATCCCTCTAGTTAAAAAAGTCCCTCTATATTATAGAGTAATATATACTACTTAACTTCTTTCTGTAAATTATTACCTCTGAGGTAGTTTAGACTTAAGTTTCCTCTATAGTAACTAATAAAATAGTTTACTAAAATTTAGCTATCTCTATACTAATTTATAGTAGTAAATAATTTTTACTAATTTAATATTAGTTTTTAATTATATTTCAGAACCAAGAATATTAGTTTAGATAGATTTATATTAATAAAATAAAGTCTTCCTCCTACTTATAGTCTATAGAGATTAGAGTAGTAGTAAAGTAAGTTTTAATAATATAAACTCTTCTTCTAATAACTCCTAAAAAGTAGGTAGGTAGAATTCTGAGATAACTTATAAATAATTTATTATTAGGTTATAATATTCTATATATTTATTTTCTTAGTAACTAAAAATAATATTATAGGAATTACTATTTCTAGAGTCTGAGAATAAGTTTTACTTACTACTAGAGAAATTTCTAAATTATTAGGTAATATTATTAGGATATTACTATTAGTATCTAATAGAATATTCAGCTTCTTAGGTTTTATCTATTTAGTTCCTAAGAATATCTTATAGTTATCTTATATCTTCTTCTATCAGATTATTATATTTATCTTATTATTATCTTTATAATCTTAAAACTTTTTAAAGAAGTTAGGTTAATTATATACTAAATCCTCCTTAGCTAGAATATTAAAATAAAATTCTTAACTAAAATATAGTTTCTATACTATTCTAATAGTATTATAACTTATAAGTTATTTTAAGATTTATCTAATATTAAGAATAACCTATAACTAATTAAATATTATAAGGAAGGATATTTATTACAAATAAGTATTTCTAGTATATATAATATATAACTATTAAGTAATTAGATAGAAAAAGTTTTAATATTATCTTAAAATAGTTAGGTCTGTAAATATTATTACTATTATATAGTATAATTCTCTATTACTATTATACTATTAATTATCTTAATATTTAGTTTATTTTTTATCTTAATTAATAACTAGATAGGTTTATACTTCACTTTAACTTAGTTTGTATTATATAATCATAATTTAGAAATAATTCCCTCTTACTTTTTACTTATATTAATAAGTATTTTCCTTATAGGTTTTATTTGATGCTATTAAAATATAGAAATTATATATTTTAGTATATTCCTAAAGTATTTATTAGTATTTAGTAATTTATTTATCTCTATTAATAGCTTCTCTAAGTTTAATATAAGCTAGTAGGTTATATAAAGTTAGAATATAAATATCTAAGAAGTTTTATAATATTAAGAAAGTTAGTTTATCTACTATTTTAATAAATATACTGAGAAGCTATTTTCTTATTATTATACCTCCTATTAGTATCTATAGAGGTAATTATAAGTAGTTAGATTCTATATTAAGTTAAGGATCCAGAGGTTAGTTATTATAAACTCCCAATTCTAAATATAGAAGTTAGTTACTATTATTAGGATATTATCTATATAGTTAGCTATCTTGAGAAGTTTTTAGTATTTCTAGTATTTTAATTATAAGGTCTAGAGAGGTAAGTATAATAGAGCATTCTTTTATAACTTTATTAACCTGTTTAGAGTTATAAAAGTTATAAATAACTAACTCTGAAACTAGTTTAATATTTATAGTAAATAAAAACTTTTCTCTAAAATTATATAGAGAGGTTAGCTTTCTTATAAAGTAGATATTATAAAGGAGGAATTTATAGATCTAAATTATATTATTAAATTAAAAAAGATAGATATAAATATTAAGTAAGTAAGATCTTAAGTTTAAGTTAAATAATATATATATATAGAGGAAGTTTTAAGATTCTTTATCTATAATAAAATTATCTCTTTTTATAGATATAAATCTGAGAATAAGTAAATTATTATAAGTATTATTCTATATAAAAGTAAATTACTATTCCTATTAAGAATAGTAAGTAAATAGTAAGTAAATAATATTATCATTTAGATAAAAAGTATCTTATTATTATTTAGTAGGTATAAAAGGGAAGCTTTCTCCTCTAAGTTAATTAATATTTTTCCTCTATTAATTACTTTAGAACTTTTACTTTTACTTTCTTTTATCTGTACATATCTCTTCCACTATATTATATTTTAATTACCTTCTTCCTAGAAGAGTAATAAATACTCTATAAATATAGTTTCTTAATAAATCTCATAAAATCTACTTAATTTATAACTTAAACCTCCCTACTCCTTTAGAAATTATTAATAATATACTATAATAGGTTTCAGTTAATCCTTCTAAGCTTTTAGTATATATTCCTTCTCTTACTTTACTCTATATTAATATATAGTCTAACTTATTATCCTTAAGTTTTAACTAGTTTTATATTCCTTAAGATTAAGATACTTCAGAATAAATACTCTAAAATTACTTTTACCTATTAAGTCTATAATTTTAAACTTCCTTTTAAGATATAGATAAATTTCTAGAGAGTCCTTATAGAACCTCAGGACTATCAGCTTATTTAAAAACATACTTATAATATATTCACACTTTATTATTAAATATTTATTTATTCTAATATTACTTATTAGTCTAGATCTTAAGTCTATAAGTTACTTTAATATCCTACTATTATTTATAGCTTCTTTATTTAAGAATATAGCAGGCAAAATACTATCCCTTATAGGTATTATAAAAAGTATATCTATATAACTTATAATAAGTAAAGTGGTTTATAAGTCTGTAATCTATATTTTAAGTATATATTATTACCTAGAAGCTTTTATACTAACTACTTCTTTCATAAAACTTAGAATACCTACTTTTTTAACTTTAATACTATCTACTAAAGATTCAGTTTTAGCTACTATTATATAGATAAGATATATTATCTTAGCAGTAAATATAATAATCTCCCTATTTCTAAGTTTAAAATCTCTCAAGATTTTAAGAAAACTATTATTAGTAAAGTTAGTTTATTTAACTTCATTTATTAACATAATATACTTTTCTCTTAATAGAAGAAGTATTTTAATATTCCTAACACTCTCTTGACTTTCTCAGTTTATCCTTTTATATATAACCTACCTATTATATTCAGCTCTCCTATCCTTATTAAGAAATATTAATCTTTAGTTTAAAAGTAACGCCTCCTAGTAAACTAGAGAAAGAAACTTTTTTACTTATATTATTAATTTCTTTAAGGGAAATAAGATAGTTATTATTTATAAGGTCTGTAAATATATCTAATTATTATAAATAGGAAAATAAAATAATAAAAACTAGAAGAAAAAAAAAAGAAATAAATAAGGAAATTCTTTCAGTAATAAGTATATATTATATTTTCATTCTTTAGTATAATATCTTTTTCGTAAGTAGAGTTATCTTCCCTCCCTAAAGTTCTAAATTATATCTTATCAGCTGGAAGCTTCTATATATCTCTCTCAAGAAAAACAATAAGTTTTATAACTTAGTAGTTTACCTATAAATACTACTTATTATTATTCTAGCTATATTAAGTTTAGAAACCTTAATAGATAGCATTAACTATTATACTAAGTCTGCAAATATACTAATTTAGTAAATATAAATTATTATATCCAGTTTATTTAAAAATATTAAATCTACCCTACAGTATAAAAAGTAGATATATATTATAATTATTTAGATTTATTAAAAATAAAATATCTTTCCTTTTATACTTCTATTATTTAATTTAATCTGCAAATACTTATACTATCTAAGATAAAATTATAAATTAAAATTATTATATATATATTATTAAACTATTATATTCTAATATTAAGTTATTAAGAATAAGATTATTACTAAAATTCAGATTTTAAATTTAGGATTCTAAAGTATCTTCTCTACTATATACTTAATATTTAATAAGTATTCTTTTTATTAAGGTATTAATCCTGCTAAAAAATTATCATTAATCTCACCCGGAACTATAGGTTCTTCCTCCTCTTTCTCTTCTTCCTCCTTATTAACTATAAGCTCTCTCTGAACTAAGAAGATTTTTACTAATTCTTTCTCTAGATTAGATCTATAAATATCTAGATCTGAAGGTTCCTAATATTTTTAAGAAGCCTATATAAATTTCCTTAACCTATTTCCTTTATATATTACTCCAGTAATTTCCTCTCTAGATAAAATTTTAAATCTATAAAAAGATATATCAAATACCCTTAAATAAATTTAAAAGAAACTTATCTATCTATATTTAAACTTTCTATCTAATAATTTATTAATTACTTACTTAATATTATAAACTAAAACTATATTACTAAGTTTTAGTTATTTATCCTATAGTATATTTCCTCTTTATTTATTAAAACCTTCTACTACTTTCTTATATTAATTAACTATTATTACTACTACTTTCTCTCTATCTTTATTTAATTATATAAAAATATAAATTCTTATATTTATTTCTTCTTCTAATATTCTTACTAATATTCAGTCTAGTATCCTCTATATTAATATAAATATTTTAATAAATATAACTACTTTATATCTATACTTCAAATAGAATAATATAAACCCTATTAATACTCTAACTATTATTCAGTCTATAAATAAAGTAGCTAATAGAAAGAATTAGGAACTTTTACTACTATTATACTATAGTTATACTAATAGTATATGAGCAATTAATTAATATCTAACTTTAATCACTCTATTAACTTATAAATTATAAGCTAAAGTAACTTTACACTTTAAACTATATTACTTATTAAACTTAATAATATACTTCTTATTTTCTAGCTCTCTATCCACTATAAAGACTCTATAAAAACTATAATATATAATAACCTCTTCCTATAGAAACTTTATAATTACTTTTAAAATAAATTACAGAAACTATCAAGCTTCTAGCTAGCCTATAAACATATCTCTTATCTTAACAAAATACTATTTACCTACTCTCTAAATATCTAAATAAATATAGTTAAATAGAAATTCCTAAAGAATAATAAAACTATAGAAATCTCCTATTCTATATACTCTCTATATCTAACAATCTAGATAATATTCTACTACCTCTTATATATCTTTATATATATTAAGCTAATAATATTAATCTACTAATCTCTTATAGATAGCTTCTTATCTTTAATAACTATTCTTATTATATATAGTTATTATTAATTATCTCTATAGTTCTTCCCTATTAGTAATATATCAAGAAATTATATAAAATAGTATTAGTTAGGTAAATAGTAGCTTATCCTGCAATTAGAATATTAAAACCTTCTACCTAAAAACTCTAAATCAGTTAAAATTAATTCTAAGTAGTCTCTTTAGTATTAATAGATAATACGCTATTTACCTAATCTCTCTTAACTAAATTTATAAATAGTCTAATACTACTACTAAAAATACTAAAATTTTATTAATATAGCTAATTCTATCTATTATAACTTCTAAGTTAAATACTTCTTTAATATATTAATTATCTCTTATAGTATATACCCTTTTAAAAAAGCTTCTAGTTACTATATCTACAAAGAAGATCTATATATCAATCTAGTCATTAATATTACCCTCTCCTTACTTATTATTTCAGTTAGATAGTCTAGATAGTTTTCATAAAAAACTATCAGCTATAAAATTAGCTACCCCACTAATATACTTAATCTCAAAGTTAAATATTCTAATTTAAAACATCTAATAAATTACTAATATTCCTAGTAAATTAGAAGTAACACTATTAAGCTAAGTAATAAAAATTTTAATATTAATCTCTAATAAGAAATATTACCTATAAAGGTAATTTCTTAAATACTTCAGTACCTTCAACATCCCTCAAAACTCTTTCTTACTAGTATTATAGTTAAGTTTTACGCCTGCAAATAAGCTACTTTTAAAGCAGATAATAACTTATCTTTACTTAATAAATTATCTAAGTATAGCTCCCTAACCAGTACTACTACTATTCACTACTAGATATATTTAGCTACCTATAAAACTATAGGTAATAGATATAAATATAGGAAAACTATAGAGCTTATTCTTAAGTTATTCTATAGTAGTAATCTACTCTTATTCTTATTAAAAGAGAATATTCTTCTTCAGTAAGTTATTAAATAACTTTACTATAGTAGAATAATTTTAAACTTATCCTCAATAAAATACTATAATACTAAAAAAGAATTATACTTCTAACATACTACTACAGCATTTCTATTCCTTAATCTTTATAATTTTTAACTACTCAGACTATCTTCTATAAGTTCCGCAAATATAACTAACTATCATAACTATCTATTATACCTATTAAAACTTTATAACTATAATTATATATCCTATAAATTTAATATTAACTAAAACCTTATTAATATTCTAAATATATTCCAGAATATATCTACAAATACCAAAATAACATAAATTATCTTCTTTATTATAAATTATTATTAGCTCTTTAATTATAATGTTATCTAGAAAAACCTTATAGTAATAGGAAATTAAATTATAAAAAATCCTTATTATAATTCTTATAAACTATATAATTAAGTTTATACTTCCTATTAGAAAGATATAATATCAGAAAAGTCTAAACAGTATAGTAAATATTATTAAGTTTCTATTCTTAAAGTCTAAGGGAATTTAATTATATCTAGAAAAAATATCTAAAAATAATAATACCTTATATATACTAAAATCTTCTGAAAATTCATTAGCCACTAGAGGAAACTCTACATCTTAAATAATAACTATATTAATTTTTATTACTAAGTTAATTAGTTATATCTTACTATCTTTCTTCTATACTAAAAAGAATAAATTCCTATAAATAATATAATTATATTCTAGTATATTATTCTAAATACACACTCTCAGAATCTTAAGAATATCCTCTATTAGACCTTTTAGAATAAGAATTAACCTAACCTACTATACTTTATAAGGAATTATCTTAATTATCTAAAGTAATATAATAAAGTTTAGTATCTTTCTATAAGAACTAAAATTCTAAGCTAATATCTTCTTTCTTACTTTTAAGATCTCTATTAGAAACTCTTTCCCTAAAATATATAAATAACTAAGTTTATCCAGAATTAAATATAATCTCTCTAATATTAAGTATTCTCTAGAGTAAATATTTAAAAACTTTAATATAATTATATCTATAAATCAGACTATAAAGTTATTAGTAATATTCTTTTTTATTTCTTCCTATATTTTTAACTTCTATTCTAAATCTCCTTTTAATATTAACCTATCTAATAATATATTATCTACAGACTGAACTTTTTTGTTTTTTATTTTATATATAATATTAATATCTTCCATAAGTTTATTCTAAATATTAATTACTACTACTTCTTCTTACTATATTTCCCTCCTCTTTTTAAAAATAATATCTACTACTTCTATTATATCTTATCCCTTATAATAGAATTTCCTCTATCTCTTAAAATCTCTTATATATACTTATCATTTATATCTCAAGAGTCTATAAAAACTATAAAAATACTATCCTTTACAAAATAAACACTCTAAACTATAATTTCCCAGAGATATAATAATACTATAAATCTCTTTTATCTTTAGTTTAATTACTTTTCAGATTAAAACTTCTAAAATTACTTTAAATTCTTTATTAGTTTCATTTACTACTATAATTACTTCTTTATTATTATCTAATAATTCTTCAATATCTTTCAGTATATTAAACTTTAGTAGTAGAAGTAACCCCTAAGGATTAAAATCTATCTTATTTACTACCTCACACTAACTTTCTTCTTCTATATTTTATTTACTAGCTATCAATTCGCAGGTCTCAATAATAACTTCTAGTTTCCCTCCCCTACAGAAAGAAAAAGAAAGTATATATACTAAATATAGTCAAAATTCAAAAAGTCCAGCACAATATCCTGAAACTTAGCAGTTAAGCTATATATATAAAATAATAATAAAATATTCAGTCAAACACTCCCAAACTAAATCTAGCTAACTATCCAGTTTAGAATATACTAAAGTATCATATATATCTTAATAATAAATAACATACTTAGAATCAAATCCTTTATAATAATCCCTTATAATATAATAAAAAACCCTATATTAAGAATATAATAACCCCTAATATAAATATTCTCTATTATTACTCCTCAGAAGTCTATAATATATTTAATATCTATAATACCTCATAATCCCAAATATATAAATATAACATATCTAAACAGATTAACTTTCTAAATATAATCCTCAGAAATAATATTAATTACTAATTCAGTATTAATAATTCCTCAAATTTTCAGATTCTACAGATCTACAAATTAAATATTAACCTAAAAGTAAATTATCACAAAATTATAAACTATAGCGAAGCCTATAACTATACTCTCTATAGCTCTAACTAACTCTATTATAATATCTATAACTTTAATATCTATATTATAGATTTAAGTAACTAATACTAATTAAATCTACAAATTAGATACTAAAACTATTAGCACATCTTTCTTATTATTAGACTATAAGTTTATTAATTCAGTAATATACTAACAGTTCCATCAATCAATCTATACTTAAATTACATTCTCCTTATTACTAACTTTATTAAATATATCTATAAATTCCTCCTCAGCTAAAATAAAAACCTCTTTTATCTACTAACTCTCTTAGTAATCTTTTATAACTAACTAAATATACTTATAGCTAACTTAAATATATATGAGCTAGATTTTTTAAAATAAATCTTTCAGAACTGAAACTTACCCCCCTATTTTCTTAAAATAAATATAATAAACAAAAGCTTAATTATCAGTATCTATCAGTAATATAGTAAAAACTAATTACTTAAATATTCATTTAGTAGAAAATATTCCCTGAGGAACCTCCCCCACAGTTAATATCAGCTTATAATCTTAGTCTAGTTTAATAACCCTTAGCTCTAACTGAGAAAGACTAAATTAATATCCTTTATTAATCAGACCTATAAATAATTTCCATTAAAACTTACAATAATAATAAAATATAAATCTTATAGAAGTTAGCTTTAATCTATTTATAATTATAATATCCTCAGTTACTACTTTAGATTTATCCTTAAATATAATAATATAAATAAAATTAGAAATCATAATATTAAATATAATATAAACCTCCTCTATTTATTTCTTTCACTAGTATTCAGCAAACTACTTATTAGCTTCTATAATTAAAACTTACTATCTTATATAATTCTAAATAAGCTCTATAAATTTAGAGAATAATTATAATTTAATTTTATTAGCTTCCTTAGCTTCCTTCAGGAAAACCTAAAATCTCTAAGTAATATAAAATAAAACTATCTTTCTATCTAACTAATCCTTCTAGTATCCTTCATTAATAATACTATCTTATACTAATATTACTTTATCACTCTAGCAGCTAATATAATAAATATCTTTTCTATAGAAATAAATACTATAAGTCTAGTAGGCTATTATAGTTTCGCAAGTTATTATACAATATCCTAACTATCTACACTACTAGTAGTTTATATTATCTATAAGCTAATACTAAAGATAGAAGCAGTTAAAAAGTAGCATCCAACCGCTACAAACCCCACTTATTCTATATTAAGATCTTCCAAAATTACCACCTCCGCAAACCTACAAATTAATTATATAAAAAGAATAAATAGAACTTAGTTTAATTAAGATAAAATAAGTCTCTATATATACTAATAACTTATTCTACTACCTAATAATACTATAGATCGCTAATATCTAATCGTTTACAGAGAGGCTAGCACTATTAACCTAAAATCCTTTAAAAATATCTACTAACTCCTCCACTCCTATAGTAATATCTTCTTTAACTATCTTTGCTTTCTTAAGTATCTAAACTACTTTAAACTTTATTAAAATTACTTTTAATAAACTTAGAGAGAGAACTTTAGAGACTAATATCTTCAGTTAGCTTATAAGTTATTTTATTAAAATCTAATCTTTTCCCTACTATATAAGTATAGCGTCGAAAATCTTCTAATCTATAATAATAAGCTTATAGAATTTATAGCGAAAGTTTCAAGCTATTTCCCTTAGTACTCTAGGAGGTACTCTATATATAATAATATATATTAGCTCCTAGTTAGGTAGCTTAGAGTCTCCTCAAATGGTAGCACAAATCTGGAAGTCATTAATTATAATTAGTAGAAACATAATTCCTACTAGACTATCTTTTTTTAGTAGATTTCTAATTATAAAAACTCTTAGCTTCTTATTAAAGTTTCAATTAGCTATTAGATCTATAAACCTATATATAATTAAAAATATTTCCTTAGCTTCTATCCAGATAATTTTACTTATTAGGATTAATATTATAACTTTCTTAAAGTATAAAATATAATATATATAGACTTCCTTAACTATATTAGCTTCAGACTTATAGAATAAACTTACTAGTAATTTAAACTTATTTAGAAAATTAGAAATATTATTACTAATAAACTTAGAAGCTCCTTCAGACTAAAAAGATATAGTAGCTACAGTAAGCTAAATTTAGAGTATTTTCACCAGTATTAAGTAGTCAGCTATAGTTAAGATATAGTTTATCAGTAGAGTTATAGAGATATTCACAGATATATTATCTTTTCCTGATAGAGCCTTAGCTTAAGATCCTAAAGATAGATTCCCAGTTAGATTGTTATATTAAGAATAAACTAAAAGAGTATCACCTGAATCTTCCAAAATATTCAAAACTTGAAGTTAAATACTTTTAAACGCTAAACCTAAGAATATAGTAGTAACTAATACTATAAAAGAGACTTTAGTATTAAGTTCAGTATAACTATTATCTTTATCTTAAATTATCTTATATAAATTATATTATATTATAAAATTATTATAGTAAATAATAATAATAATATTCTAATTACTTATTATTAATAAGAATAATAAATAAAACTATCTATATAAGGTTTTTTACTATCCTTTTATCTTTATTATATAATATTTCAATTTAATTCTATATAAAACTACTATTACGGGCTATATCCGGATGTCCAGCTAGAGCTATACCTAGGTATCCGAAGCTAACTTCCTCCCTCGGGTGGGGCCCCAGTGGGCCCTATATAGTATTATATATACAGACTTTTCCACGCACTTATGAAAGCTTCTCTTTTACTCCTTAGTTCTAAATAAATAGTATTTACGCCACCTTCCAGTTAAATAAGCCTAGGTCCAGCTTTTCACATATTTAGAATTCAGTTTTATTCACTAAATAGATAATATTAGGTAGAGTATAGCTTCCCACTAGTTAAATATACAATCTAGTTAAATGCAGCTTCTAGGATATAACACTATACGACAGGTAACTAATATAAAGAATAATAGAGAGTATTAGAACCCCCCAGGATACCCCTACAGGTAGCAACCCTATAAGTAAACTACTTCAGTAGTAGTTATAGTATACTTTAAGCTCTCTCTACCAGAGGATTAATAAGCTTTTATATAAGTTAGCAAAATAAGATACTATAGTAGGTAGTAACCCCCAGGTAGCCACTATAATAGATACTTCTAGCTTACATCAGAATACTTTAGTAACCTCCAGAATAATATCTATTAAGATAATAACCCTTAGGGTTAATAATATTACTATACCCCCACTAGTAGCTAACTACTAGAGGAAGCTTCTTCCCCTACCTCTAAAGTTTTCAGGTAAGTAGAAAGAATATTAAGCGTAAGCCTAACAGATAAAAACTAAACTTAAGATTAACTACTACTTTTTTAATAGTAATTAGGAATACTAATATCTAATTTACTCCTACTTAGACTTTAGTCTTCAGTAAGTAGTTAAAATTTTCTATATAGTAAGAAAGCTAGAGCATTCTTATAACCTAAATAATTTTATAAGTTACTTAGATAGAACTTACTTAGATCCTAATAGCTAGCTCCACACTATTACCTAACTATAAAACTTCAGATAGAAGGAAAATAAATACCTAACTACCTTTTTACTCTAATTTAAAAAAGTTCTAACTAATACTAGAGGATATATATAGCTAAATATAGTCTAGATCTTTCTACTGGAAACTACTTTACTCTCCTATTTTAAGAAGCTACTTATTATAATTAATCTTCCTATAGAATATAAATTTTAATTATCTAAAGTTTAAAATATAGCTTAGAAACTTAAATATATAAAGGGAGTATTAATATACTACTAGCTACCCCACTAGAGACCTACTACTTATAATATAAAGAGTGATATTATAATAACTAGAATAGTTAAGAAGCAATAACGACACTGGAGCTTTAATAGCTCCTCTTCTACCCCTAAGGAACGCTCTAGGAACCACTAGAACACCCACTAATACTTTAAATACAGCAAGAAAAACTATATCCACAGGAACTACAGAGCCTAAAAATATAAGAAAATTAGTATAAAGGTTATAAAAGCTACAGCTGCTTCAGATCACACTAGAGACAACCAGGGGGATAATATTACCCTACCTAATAATAGTAAGAATTTAGGAAAAAAGTAACTCTAGAGTGAAATTAGATCCTAGAGCTAACTGAGGTGGAAGTAATAAGATAGGGGAAATAATAAGAAAAGGAACAAATAAGTAACTAGTAGTTAACTACTATTCAGACTAGAATTAATAGAGGTTACTTTATTAATATACTTATTAATACAGACTATAATATCTATATTATTATTAATATCTCCTTTATAAAGAAACTTTACTTCTTACTAATTAATAAGTTAAAAAGATAAATAAGGAGATATACTACTAAATTATCATTTAGTAATATCCAGAAGGTAACTATTCTAACTTTAAAAGTTAGTAATTATATATAAAAAATCTATATCCATATTATAGAGAGCTTATAGTTACTCTTATATCTTAAGTAGCTATAGATAGAGGATAATTATATTATCTATAATACTGAAACCTAATAGATAATATATAGAAAGAGTAATATAATAGTATACTTAGAACATTAGGATAAATTAGTATAACTTAAGGAGATCTAGTTAGTTTAGCTACTTAATACTAATTTATTTATATTTATCTATCAGCATACCGCACAACGCACTAGTGAAACACTAAGCCCCTACTAAGTTATATCTATTAGTCTAGTAGATATTAAGAAAATATTAACCCTGAAGGTGGAGGTGAACCTAAAAGATTATATCCTTATAAATATCTTAAAAGAATTTCTAGATTTTTTCTATCTAAATTTAGTATACTAACTACCTCCCAGTTAGTTAGGAATAAACTACTATATCTTATTAATCCCTAATAATAAGAAATAGGAACTAGACTTCCTATAGGAATCTCTCTATAATATATTATAGGAGG
Source organism: Colletotrichum lindemuthianum (assembly GCA_001693025.2). NCBI lineage: Eukaryota > Fungi > Ascomycota > Sordariomycetes > Glomerellales > Glomerellaceae > Colletotrichum > Colletotrichum lindemuthianum. Next base: position 34,396 of record MASP02000603.1, read on the forward strand.
AGCTTTTAGTACTTAAGAAGATTTTAGAGGATTTACTTAATACAGAATTTATTAAAGTAAATAACTTCTCTATTAGTATTTTAATCCTCTTTGTAAGAAAATTAAGTGGAGGAATATATTTCTATATAGATTATAAAGTTCTTAACGTAATTATAAAGAAAAATTATTACCTCCTCCCCCTTATATTAGAGACCCTCTAGAGAGTTACTACTACCTACTAATATACTAAGCTTAACATTATTACTATATTCTATAAGATTAGAATTAATAAAGTAAATTAAGAGAAAATAGCTTTTTAGATATATTATAGCTTCTTTAAATAGGTAGTATACCTCTTTAGACTTACTAATACCTCCACTATATTTTAATAGTATATTAATAACTACTTATAATAGTTTCTAGATAATTTCGTTATAGTATATATCGATAATATTTTTATTTATATTAGTAACTTACGAAAGGAGTATAAAGAGAAGGTTTACTAGATACTTAGCTACCTTACTGATATAAGCTTTAAGTTAGATCCTAAGAAATGTAAGTTCTTAGTTATTATAGTTAAGTATATTAAATATATTATAACAGCTAGAAAGAGCCTCTCTTATAATCCTGAGAAGTTAGAAGCTATTACTAACTAGCTTCCCCCCAGTTTACTAAAGGATATCTATAGTTTCCTTAGGTTTATAATCTACTATAAGGTTTTTATATCTCAGTATAATACTATTATGAAGCTTTTAAACTATCTAATTTAGAAGTTAGTTCCTTTTAACTGGAAACTAAAGTAGTAGGAAGCTTTCTTCATACTGAAATAACTTTTTACTACAGAACTGATCCTATAGATATTTAACCTTAATATTCTAATAATAGTAAAGATAGACTATTTAGAGTATACTCTGAGAGATATATTAATTTAAGCTGATGAGGCTGAAGTAAGGTATTTAGTAGTTTTCCACTCTTAATACTTAATCTCTATAGAGTTTAATTACCTAATCTATAATAAGGAACTCCTTACGGTACTAGAATATTTATAAGTGTAGAAAGTGGAGCTATAAAACACCAGGAGGTTTAAAGTCCTCACTAACTATAAAAACTTTAAATACTTTATAAAGAAATAATAGCTTACAGAGAGGTAAAGCTAGTAGGTAGAGAAGTTATTTTAATATAATTTTTACTTTAAGTACCAGCTGGGCGCCTAGATAGTAGCCTCTAATACCCTCTCCGGGAGGAAATAGAATACCCCTAAAAGGTAGAATAATGAGAGGTAATAGGGATAAATAATATAAATTATCCTGGATACTACTATCCCCACAGAGCTCTAAGTAGGGTATATAAATATTATTAATATCTAGGTTTTTAAAGGAAGACTAGACCTATAAGAGATATAGAACTATACTACTAAGAGAGACTCCTTATACTAATAGATTTTTATAGTAATCCAGTAGGGAGAGTATAGCTTCCCCCCTAACCTTTATATTAAGGTCTAGATTACTAAGTATACTATTAATATACTGAAATAGCTTACTTTTAGAGAGAAGCTTTAGGTACTAAGTAGTAAAGAGAGTAATAGCCTTCTTAATAAGCTTAAGACTAAGCTGATATAGAAGTTATATAACTCCTCCCCTATAAGCTACCTAAAATATAATAATATACTAAAAATTATAAACTAACAGTTCTACTAATCTAGATAGTTATAAAATATCTACTAATTTATATATAACTATAATATATATAGAGATATTTATATCTAGAGGTAAGCTAAAAAGGGATTCCTAAAGCTCCTACTAATACCTAACTAGTTACACTCTAATCTATTAATAGATTTTATTACTAACTTACCCCCTATAAAAGAATAAGGTAGCTATTACCTCTAGGTTATTATTAATCAACTGGATAAAATCCCTATATTAGAGGAGATAGATATAATAGAGGTAGAGGTATATACTTAGTAGTTCCTTAGTTACTACTATAGATTCTATAGAATATTATACTCTATTATAAGTAATAGAGAATCTAACTGAGTAAGTTACTTCTAGAAGGAATTCTGTAAGTTAATAGGTATTATATACCTACTAAGTACTAATTACTATTTACAGACTAATAGGATTATAAAATAGTATAACTAGGAGATCTAAATAGTTTTAAGGATATTTACCTACTAGTCCCAGGATAACTAGAGTAACCTACTACTTATTATATAGTTAGCTCTCTATAATTAGTAGTATAGTATAATAGGGACTATATTTTTCTTTATAGATTATAAATATTATATTAACTCTATTCTAGTTACTAAAGAGTATATAGAACTACCTAATAGTAGTGAAGTTATAGCTTACTAGTTAGTTAAGAGAATATAGTTAGTAATAATATATATCTATATAGAGATAGCTACTATTCAGTAGAAGTTAGAAACCTAGGTAAATAAGATCCAGTTTTCTGTGGATTAGTATTAAGTTAGTAGTAAAATATAGTTAAATATATCTAACTATAAGTTACTAAAGTTAAGCTGAAAACTAACCTAACTATATTATAAGTATATAGTAGTAAAGATCCTCTCACTATATATTATAAAGCTGGATACTCTAAAGTCTATTTACTTACAGTTCTATATAGATTTACTCCAGAAAGCTACTACTAATCTACTACTTAGGTAGGTTATAATTAATAGCTAGCTATTACTACTAGTGGATAACGATAGGGAGGTTAAATAGCTAGTTAAAAATATTCTTACTATAAAGACGTATTAGGTGGAGAGAGAGTATTAATAAGAGACTCTTATTAAATAGGAAAAATATATAAACCTTATATAGAAGCTTATTAATACTATTATAGATATAGTAACCCTAAAGTAGTATAAGGTAATATATAGGCTGATTGCGGATAATAATAGAAACCTAGCCTACAGCCTCTAGCTGGACAGCAGCCAGGGAGGAGGGAGGTAATATTACAGACTATACCCAGATATCCAGCCAGAGCTATACCTAGGTATCTAAAGCTAACCTCCTCCCTCGGGTGGGGCCCCAGTGGGCCTTATATAGCACCATATATGCAGACTTTTCCACGCACTCATGAAGGCTTCTCTTTTACTCCTTAGTTCTAAATAAACAGTATTTACGCCACCTTCCAGTTAAACAAGCCCAGGTCCAGCCCTTCACAACTACTAGTTAATCTTCCTAAAGATCTTAATAGATTAGTAATTTATAATAATTCCAATATTATCTATCTTCTCCTTCTTTAGAAATATCTAAAAATCTAAATATAACTATCCTCATATATTATCTTCTCTAAAAAAGAGGTATTTAAATTATAGTAGTCTTCCTTTTACCTAACTATCTTCTCTATATTAGAAATATTTAAATTATAATAATCTTCCTTTTACTTAACTATCTTCTCTATATTAAAGATATTCGAATAGTTTTTTTTTTATCCCTTTACTAATCTTCAGATAAACAGGTTAATCCCACTATATTTATCAGCTCAGTAGGACCACCTTCTTAATTATTCTATAATTATCATTATAATTATTATTTTCTATTATATCCAGTAAAGTAATTCCTAATCTACCTACAGACTAAATCTATAAATATCCTACTAATAATAATCTTATAATATAAAATTATAAAAGTTTATTTAGTGAAGCTATATAAACGCCAGTTTCTAAATACTTTCCAGGTCTCTAAAGTATCCACTAGTTTCAAGAGTATAAATATAACTATTACTTAGTTTTCTCATTTCTAATATAAATCTGTAAATAGCTTTCTTTAGTAATCTTTCTAGTTTTTATACTTACTTATATATCTTTTCTTAATAATAAGATAATATATTATATTTTTATTATATTATATTAATATTTATTTATTAAGGTAGTATAGAAATATCTCTCTATCCTAACTTTAAAAACTGAAAGTAGAATAATCTACCTCTAAATACTATTAAAATAAGCTATAACTGAGAGGGCCTATCTAGACTAAAACTAACTAACCACCCCTAGTTATAAAACCTAAGAGAAGTAAAAACAGGTAGAAAATATTAGAAAAATATTTTAAAACTATAGAATTATATTTGCAGATCTACAGTCTAAAAGCTAAGCTAATCTAAATAGTAGATCTTAGATTCTAGAGAGAAGAGAAGTTGATTCTTTCTATCTATCTATAATAAACCTAGCTATTTATACTTATAAGGCTACTTATATTACGTAAATAAGTCTATTTACAGGCTTAATTCTATTATAATATCTATAACGATAATTATAAGTAGTTAGATTCTATATTAAGTTAAGAATCTAGAAGCTAGTTATTATAAACTCCTAATTCTAAATATAGAAGTTAGTTACTACTATTAAGATATTATCTATATAGTTAGCTATCTTAAAGAGTCTTTAGTATTTCTAGTATTTAAATTATAAAATCTAGAAAGGTAAATATAATAGAATATTATTTTATAATTTTATTAACCTATTTAGAGTTATAGAAATTATAAATAATTAACCCTAAAACTAGTTTAATATTTATAGTAAGTAAAGAAGTTTCTCGAAAATTATATAGAGAAATTAGCTTTCTTATAAAATAAATATTATAAAGGAGGAATTTACAGACTTAAGTTATATTATTAAGTAAAAAAAGATAGATATAAATATTAAATTAGTAAGATCTTAAATTTAAACTAAATAGTATATATATAGAGGAAATTCTAAGATTCTTTATCTATAGTAAAACTATCTTTTTTTATAAGTATAAATCTAAAAATAAGTAAACTATTATAAATATTATTCTATATAAGAATAAATTACTACTTCTATTAAGAATAGTAAGTAAATAGTAAGTAAATAATATTATTATTTAGATAAAGAATATCTTATTATTATTTAGTAGATATAAAAAAGAGGTTTTCTCCTCTAAGTTAATTAATATTTTTCCTCAATTAATTACTTTATAATTTTTATTTTTTTCTTTTTTTATCTGTAAATATCTCTCCTATTATATTATATTTTAATTACCTTTTTTCTGGAAGAGTAATAAATACTTTATAAATATAATTCCTTAATAAATCTTATGAGATCTATTTAATATATAACTTAAGCCTCCCTACTCTTTTAGAAATTATTAATAATATATTATAATAGGTTTCTATTAATCCTTCTAAGTTTTTAGTATATATTCTTTCTTTTACTTTACTCTAAGTTAATATATAATCTAACTAATTATTTT
>MASP02000604.1:2865-27749 GCA_001693025.2 Colletotrichum lindemuthianum
GCTTAATATAGTAGATTATAGGATAGCTAGATAATTTTCTTCTGAATATCTAGAGTCTATCTATTAATATTAATATGTATAATATTACTTAGGTTTTTTGGGAAATATTAATATCTCCTATTATAGAAGATATAAAGAAATATTTAGAACCTACTATTATATTACTTTAATTATTAATAGCTATATAAATTTAAAGGAAATTCTAATTTTATTATAGAAATAGTATTAAAGATAGTTCAAATATAGAAGAATAATAAATTATAGAATACTTAGCTTTCAGCTTTTTATTTTATTCTATCTTTAAGAAGTTTATAAAAATTCTTAAGTTTATAATCTTAATAGTTATTTTCAGCTATATATATTAAGCTTTAGCTTTACTGAAGCTCTCGCTAATTATTACTATAAGATCTTTCTCTACTATAGAGTTAAATATTATAACTAGAAATATAATTATCTATAATAATAGGTAATTTTATTACTATTTAAACTAATTATAAGTTAGTATTAGTATAAATACTATTACTAGGTAGATTTTATAGTTAAAACTATATATAGGGTAAAGAGCTTAGGTACTACTATAGGTACAGAGTAAAAGTAACTAAATAAGTATATTAATTTCGAATCCTGCGACAGGTAACTGTAACTAGTAGTTATAGTGTACCTTCCGGTTGTGAAACTAAGTGTAGTAACTGCTACTAGCTGGTAGTACTTACTAATAGCTGTTAACAGCTGGCGACTGTAGACAGCTGGCAACAAGTACACCAGCTCGCAGTATACGTCACGTGACCTCTATTGTAATCCTTAAAGAGTAACTGTAACGAATAGGCTTATATATATACCTTTCTATTTGCCAGCTATTATATTAACTAACTACGCCTGCCGCCTGAGGTTTCCTCTATTTAAATAGTTCCTCAGCTTCAGCTTATCTATAGAGTTAATAAGGCAAGAGCTGACTGTCGGATACAACTACCTAAATGGGACCCCGAGAGGTATATGATTTAAATAGTCAGGAACCTTTAATATAACTATAATAAGTATATTAATACTTTAAGAATTAGAAAACTAATTTTTAAGGAGGAAGATAGTATTTACCTTACTAAATAAAATATTAAAATTAAGTAACTAAGTAATAAATTAAACTTTAAGAAACTTGAACTTTTTAAAATTATATGCAAAATCTTAAATATTAACTATAAATTATTATTACTAAATACTATAAGATATTATTCAGTCTTTTATATTTAACTTCTTAAACTAATATTAAAAGGATCTCATATAAAAGATTATATTAAAGTTAATCTAAAGTAAAAATATAAAATAAAATAAATTATTAACTATATTAATTAATCAGATAATATAAAAATATAATACCTTATTCAATAGAAAGAATATAACTATATAGAAAATATATAAAGATCAGTATTTAGTGATAGATACCTTCAAGAACTTTAAAAATACTGAAAGTAATAAGCTAATAAATAAATTATAATATTTATAATTTAGATTAATAAACTAATTTATATTTAATATTCTCAATTCAAATATTAACTAACTAAAGAACCTTAAGAAGATACAATATTCCTATATTTAGCAAATATTATATCTTAAAAATTAAAAACTCTGAACTACTATACTAGAAATACTGAAATTAAAATTTACTAAGTTAAAATTACTTAATATAGTATTCTAATTAACTACCCTAAAAGCACTTGTTAACTAAATATCCAAAATAGCCACACTCTTATTTACTATAGGTAAACTTAACTTTACTTTAGTATTATTACTAGTAATAATTCTTCCCTACTTCAAAATATTCCACCTTATTTTCCAAATATAATTTAACCTTGGAAGTAATCTATCTATTTCCACTTAAGTTTTCCTTAATATTATAGCTTTCTTTAGTGGACTTTCCTTTACTACCTCTTCCTTATTTTCTAAATAACTAGCTTTATTAAGTAAGTAATTAACTATCCAGTAAGAAGGATAATATACCACTTAAGAAATAAAAACTAATATTTATATACTATATTCTATAATATATTACAAAAATACCTAAATATTTATATTCGCTATAAATCTTTATTCTATAAAGTATCTTATAATATAGACCCTTAAAGTAATAGAAGAAATGTAGTATTATATTTATACTGAACTCTTTAATATATCATATATAATATATAATATCAATAATAATAGGTAGAAGCAGAAAAATAAGGAATTAATTTTAATATAGTTATAATATAGTAAGAAATAAAGGAACCTACAATAAGTTAATAAAATAAAAGATACCTACTTGTAGCAATATTAAAAATAGAGCTCTTTAGAGGAAACACCTAATATTATAATCTAATAAAATTAAGGCTAAATTATAAGGTATCTAGTAGCTATAAAATATTTTATATATATAAAGAAAAGAATAAAATAGAAATCCACTAACCTATAAAGAAACTATAATATAAGTTAAATGATAATAAGAGATAAGTAATTACTCTACAGAATAAGTAATTAATTAGTGGATTTCTGAAGTAATTAGTGAAACCTAATAATTACTAACCTATAGATAGTAATTACTTTTTACCCTCAGATTAATAAAACGTAATATAATATTAATAGAAATAGAAAAGCCTATAATATTATAAACTTATATATAGAATAAGCTTACGTCCACTTAAAATTAAGCTTCTATAGCTTTTTAGCAATTAACTTTATAATTATCCTTAGATACTTCTAACTATTAGAGTTATAGCTATTTTACTATTACTCTTTTTATTCTAAATACTCTATATTAGGTAAATAAAAGTTAAGTATTCTACTTTACTTTCATAACTCTATATTTTCTATTTATGCTAGTAAATTAATTATTAGAGTTAAGGTTAGATAACCTTAATTAACTATACTGTCAATTAGTTAAACTTTAATATTGAAAAATTTAATAAACAGATTATATAGTAGTCTGTATGCAAATAGCTTCCGTTTATCTGTTGTATATAAGGTTAATCTTTCTGAAAGTAAGCTCTATTTTGATAGATATATCCAGAAGCTTCCTACCTTCAGTGGAATTAGAACTTCCTATCTTTATCACTATTTCTACTCATATTAATACTATTTTTAGATATTATTCTGAATTTTCTATTCTTCTGTAGTTTGTTTAATATTAAATTCTCTTAACCTATTTACTAGTTTTCTATACTAATTTAACAGATTATAAGCCTAATTTATATACTTTTATTACTTTCTTATCTACTAATCTTTATCTTCTATTAATATTAATCTTCATATCTCTACTAATACCTATTCAGATTATTCTAAAGATTATACTAACTAACCTTAAGCTACTCTTTATCTATCTATCTCTACAAAAACCTCTCTTAACTATATTTATAAAGCTCCACAGTTTATTCCTTTTTCTCTCTCAGCTAATAACTAACTAAACTTTTATATTCATTAAGTAGTTTAATATTAGATAAATCTATAAGAAGATTATACTAGTTAGAGTAGTAAGTTTACTGCTAAACTAGAGAAAGAGATAGTTAAGTAATAGAGACTGAAATCTTTTATATCCAGATCCACTAAAACCTTCTATAAACTAACTTTCAGGTTTTTTGAGACTTTCTATAAACTAACTTTCAGATTTACTAAAACCTTCTATAAATTAGCTTTCTAGATTCTTTAAAACTTCCTATAAACTAGAATACTATAAGTTTACTAAAATCTTTATAAATTGGAGATCTTTTTTAGTTTACTAAAATTATTATAAACTAGATTATATAGTTACTAACTATTAATAAAATCAGTTTCCTACGAAACTTAAACTCTAAACCTCTACTAGTTATAGTTTTTATATTAATCTTTCAGATTAACTATTAGGCTATTTATCCATGAATCTTACTAATTAATAATATTCTACTAAATTTAGTCTATAAGTATCTTAATTTTATACTAGAATCTAGATTAATTCTTTATTAAATAACTATTTTATATATTTAAGTTATTTTTAAAAATTATAGAAGATACTAAATCCTACTTTATTTCTAAGTTAAAACAAACTTAGAATTATAGTATTTAGTCTATCAAAATAAAACCTTTACCTACTAGTAAAGATATATTTATAAATATAACTAAATCTATTTCTAAAAGTAATTCTAATAAGTATTATAAAGCTCTCAGTTATATATAGTTATACTATAAGGATAACCTTTTAAGAGTTATAAAGAATAATAGTAATATATATAATATATTTAATTATTTAAAAGAACTTTATAAGCCTACTAACTTTTCAATAAGTCTCTTACTTATAAAGAACTTTTTAATATTATTCTCAGTAATTTTAAGACTATAGAAAAGTATCTTAATAAAATAAAAAAACTTATTAACAATCTATCCTATAATAAAGTTAAATTACTAAATTAAGTAGTTATTACCTATATTCTAAGCAGTCTAGATAAGAGTTATAAGGATTATATTATTACTATTACTTAAAATCTTAGATTTAATAAGGATTTTTATAAGTTAAATTCTTTATTCTCTAATTTATTAGATATATTTAGAAGGAAAATATATACTTCTTCAGTTAATTTTATAACTAAGAAGGATTTTAAGAATAAGGTTACTAAGTAGTTTTCTAATAAAGGTAAAAAACCCTAGAAGAAACAGAAAGATATTTTCTATAATTACTATAGAAAAACTAATTACACTAAAGAGAACTATTTTAATCTTTATTCTGAAAAAGCTTCTAGCTAAATAAAAACTATAACAAATAAAGGCTCTTCTTCTTCTATTTTTATTAATTTAGTTACTTTTACTCTATATCTATAGTGGTACTTAAGCTCTTTACTCTATATATAGTTCTAACTGTAAGGTTTACCTAGTAACAGTATTTATACTAATACTAACTTATAACTAGTTTAAAGAGTAATAAAATTACCTATTGTTATAGACAATTATACCCCCGGTTGTGACATTTAATCCTACAGCAGAGGAAGACCTTATAGTAATAATCTGTATAGCGAGAGCCTCAGTGAGGCTAGGGCTAAACGTATGTGGCTGAAAGTAACCACTAAGGTCCTATTTTTATTAATAAGAAAAAGAAAAAGGAGAAAAAGAATAAGAATAATAATAACTCTAAAGGAGTAAATATTCTTTTAACAGATAAAAATAATATTAAACAAATATCTAATTCTATAACTAAACATCTTATGCAACTTAATTTAACTATTATTAAAGAAAATAAGGAAGAGAGTAAAGAGGATAATAAGTTTAAAAATATAATTCTTACCTAACCTCTTTTAAAATCTTATACTAATACAACTTTAGATTCTTTAATTTCTGAAATTTAAAAAACTAGAAGTTTTAATATTAAAAATAAGATTAATACTATTTCTTTCTTTATTAACACTAATACTACTATTTAGATAGTAAAAAGTCACTCTCTTTTAGTTAGTAAAATAAAAGTTGTTAAACCTATTAAGTGGAGTAATATAAAAGACATTATTTCAACTCTAAAAAGTAATTTGAAAATTACTTTAAATAATATTAAGTATCTTTTGAAAGATATCTATTATATACCACAGTTAGATATTAGTTTGCTAAATTAATCTAGACTTAATATTATAGAAATCTTATTTATCTTTTTTAATAAACTAATATTATTTAATATAAAGAGGGATAATTTATTACTTATAGGAACTAAGATTAATAACCTTTATAAGTTTCAACTTCCTATTAATAAAAGTTTAATTCTTAATACTATCATTAATAATAATATTAATAACTTGAAACTTTAGTATAATTAAATAGGTTATACTAGTTGTGAGAATAGCTATAGTATCTATTCTGCCGTATAGCTGCTTTCGGCCGTTCTAGCTTATATAAGGCCTAACTGGCTTATTTATATACTGTTAAGTGTTTTATTCTAGTTTAAATAGATTATATCTTTTAACAACCTATATTCAGACTATATACTATACTATTTATTTATTATAGTTATAAGCTTAGTTTTATTTAATTATTCTCTAAACTCCTATTAATTATTTTACTATAAAGAAATAAATATCTTTTTAGATCTATTATAACTATTTCAATATAGTATTTTTAACTACTAGTGGCCTTAATACTAAGATTAAGCTATCTACTAATACTGATTTCAACTAGTAGTATATTACTTTTTAATTTTATATAACTAGCATAAATATTTAGAAGTATTTTAATCTAGATATTATACTAACTATTAATATTATAAAACTACTTAATTTACTAAGTTTCGATATTAAGATATCTATAGAAAATATTACTTAAGAAAGTAAAAATTTAGATCTATAGATAGTTAAGACTATAGGTATTTTTAACTACTACTCTTTAGATTTTAAGTTTTAAATAGTTTATAAATCTAACTGTAAGGATATTAAGAAATACTATAATATAATTTAGATATAAGTAGATATAACTATTAATAATAATCTTCTTACGCTAGCTTAAATAAAACTTCTTAATAATAATAATATATATCTTTAAGTATTCTTTAAAATCTTAAAATATTAATATACCTAAAATAAGTTAGTTATATAATAGAGAGTCTAAGTGGAATATAAGAAAATCCTGGAAAAAGCTAATTTAAATATCTCTACTTCAGCTTAATATAATAAATAATATATAATTTACCTTTAAGTAATTATATTTAATATCCCTAAGATTAAGAGTATACTTATAGTTAAAGAGTAACTTTAAGTATTCAGCTACTATATTATGTCCAGTTAGGCTTCTAGATATTACCAGAAAGTAATTAAGAATAAGATTCTTAACCTGCTAATTATTAGTTTAGCTTAATATAGAGAGATTTTCGCCTTCCTAATATATATTAACGAAAGTTCAGCTAAGGGTTAAGCTAAAATGCTATTTATATTAGCTATTCCTACAGGAAGATTAAATAATATAACTTAATTGAAACTAAAGTATCTATATAACTGGACGTAGTATTTATATTTACCTGAGAATTATAAATATATTAAGTATACTATTACTAACGCTTATGGTTAATTTCCTAATATTTATATATTTCTTACTACTTAAAATATAGTAATTAATAGAATTAATAACTCTGAATTATATAGACTCTACTAAAAGCTAGTTAAAAAGGGATAGCTTAATAATAAAGGTTATATAGATAAAGCTAAAAAGCTATCTTTAGATAATTCTAAAGCTAAAGTAACTTTCTTAGGCAGTAAATTTAGTGTAAATAGTTAGTATTTCTTAAACTTAATATATATCAGTATTAATTCCTCTCTTCTTAAATAATTAAATATTAATATACTCTTAGATATTGATTCAACTACTTAAGAATCTTACCTGCTTTCAGTAAGTATAGTTTTTAATAGTTATAAAGTAGTTTATATTACTAACTTTATAGTATTATTTAAAGAAGAATCTTTTAAGTTAAGTTAGGAAATAGATATAATTTAGTGTAGGTTAACTAACTTTCTAATTATTAAATAAGGTAAGTATATAATTTAGAATATTCTTAACGGTCTGAGGGGAAAGAATATACTTAGTTTAATATTATATAATATTATCTGTATTAAAGACTTTTATACTAATATTATTTTGGAAGCTTTACTTCTTAAAAAAACTAAGATCTAGTATATAGAACTTAACTATATACTTAGATATAGGCTACTTAACTGCTTTATTATAATAAGATAGTTACTTAGAAAGTATAATCTTATCTTCCTTAAATATAAGCTACTTTCTAACTACTTAATAGTTTATTTAAAGACTTTTAGTATAATCTTAAAATTACCTTTTATTTTACTATTATAACTTTAACCCTCAGTATCTCTATTAGGTAATAAGTCTAATAATATTCTAACTTAGTATCTTTATATAAGTTACTTTAGTTTTAATACTTTTGAATATTTAGTTTTTAATATTTAGAAGGTAAAAATTATAAATCTAAAATAATTAGATTATTTATACTATATAGAAGCTTACTCTTAAGAAGTTATTTCTAGATAACTATCTGAATTATATTTAGTTTGCCTATTTTACAGAATCTCCTGGGATTTATTTAACTTTCCTAGGGTATATATAGGTAATTTGTGGATACTTATTATTAAGGATAAGTTTTTAGGTTTACTTTTCATATTTACTTTTATAGATAAAACCTATAACTTAGTTTATTAAGTAATTATAATATTTAAAAGATAGGTGAAACGCCAGAAAGGTTTCTTAATTTATAAGATTCGCTAGAATATTAAGTAAGTTATAATAATAATTAATAGATATGAGAATAGCTACAGCACCTATTCTGCCGTGTGGCCGTTCTGGCTTATGTAAGGCCCAACCGGCCTATTTATACGCATTCGAGCGTTCTATTCTAGGATGAATAGATTATACCTTTCAATAACCTATATTCAGACTGTATACTATGCTATTTATTTATTATAGTTATAAGCTTAGCTTTATTTAATTATCCCCTGAACTCCTATTAATTATTTTGGCATAAAGAAATGAATACTTTTTCAGATCTATTATAACTATTCTAATATAGTATTTTCGACTGCTAGTAGCCTCAACACTAAGATTAAGCTGTCTAATAATACTAATTTCAACTAGTAGTATATTACTCTTCAATTTTATATAACTAGCTGAGATATTTGAAAGTATTTTAATCTAGATATTATACTAACTATCGATATTATGAAACTACTTAATCCACTAAGTTTCGATATTTAGCTGGCTATAGAAAATACTACTTAAGAAACTAAAAATTTAGACCTATATATAGTTGAGACTATAGGTATTTTTAACTACTACTCTACAGATCTCAAGCTTCAAGCAGTTTGCAAATCTAACTGTAAGGATATCAAGAAATATTGTAATATAATTCAGATATAGGTGGATATAACTGTTAATAATAGTCTTCTTATGCCAGCTTGAATAGAGCTTCTTAATAATAATACTATATCTCTTTAAGTACTCCTTAAAGTTTTGAAACGTTAATATGCCTAGAATAAGTTAGTCACGTAACAGAGAGTCTAAATAGAATATAAGAGAATCCTAGAAAAAGCTAATTTAAATATCTCTGCTTCAGCTTAGTATAATAAGTAGTATATAATTTACTTTTAAGTAGTTATATTTAATATCCCTGAGATTAAGAGTATACTTGTAGTTAAAGAGTAGCTTTAAGCGTTCAGCTACTATATTATATCCAGTTAGGCTTCTAGATATTACTAGAAGGTAATTAAGAATAAGATTCTTAACCTACTAATTATTAATCTAGCCTGATATAGAGAGATTTTTACCTCCTTAATATATATTAACGAAAATTCAGCTAAGGGCTAAGCTAAAATGCCGCTTATGTTAGCTACTCTTATAGGGAGATTAGATAATATAACTTAATTAAAACTGAAGTATCTATATAACTAAAGACAGTATCTATACCCACCTGAGGATTATGGATATGTCAAGTATGCTATTACTAGTATTTATAGTTAATTTCCTAATATTTATATATTACTTACTACTTAAAATATAGTGATTAACAGAATTAATAACCCTAAACTGTATAGACTCTGCCAGAAGCTAATTAAGAAAGGATAGCTTAATAATAAAAGTTATATAACTAAAGCTAAAGAGCTATCCTCAGATAATTTTAAAGCTAAAATAACTCCCTTAGGTAGTAAATCTAGTAGAAGTAGTTAATATCCCTCAAACTTAATATATATTAATATTAATCCCTGTCTTCTTAAATAGTTAAATATTAATATACCTCTAAGTATTTTTTCTACTACTTAAGGATCTTACCTACTTTCAGTAAATATAGTCTTTAATAGTTATAAAGTAGTTTATATTACTAATTTTATAATATTATTTAAAGAGGGATTCTTTAAGTTAAGTTAGGAAATAAATATAGTTTAGTATAGTTTAGCTAACTTTCTAATTATCAGATAAGGTAAGTATATAATTTAGAATATTNNTAATTTAGAATATTCTTAATAGTCTAAAGGGGAAGAATATACTTAATTTAATATTAGATAATGTTACTTATATTAAAGATTTTTATACTAACGTTATTTTAGAAGCTTTATTTCTTGAAAAAACTAAGATCTAGTATATAAGATTTGACTGTATATTTAGATATAGGTTACTTAACTACTTTATTACAATAAGATAGCTACTTAGAAAGTATAATCTTATCTTTCTTAAATATAAGCTACTTTCTAACTACTTAATAGTCTATTTAAGTACTTCTAGTATAGTCTCAGAATTACTTTATATTCTACTATTATAACTTTGACTTTTAGTATCTCTACTAGATAATAAGTCTAATAATATCCTAACTTAGTATCTTTACGTAGGTTACCTTAGCCTTAATACTCTTAAGTATTTAGTATTTAATATTTAGGGGGTGAAGATTATAAGCCTAAAGTAATTAGACTGTTTATACTATATAGAAACTTATTCTTAATAAGTTATTTCTAGATAACTATCTAAATTATATTTAGTTTACCTATTTTATAGAATCTCCTGGGACTTATTTAACTTTCTTAGGGTATATATAGGTAATTTGTGGATACTTATTGTTAAGGATAAGTTCTCAGGCTTACTCTTCGTATTTACTTTTATAGATAAAACCTCTAATTTAGTTTATTAAGTAATTATAACGTTCGAAAAATGGATTAAACGCCAGAGAGGTTTCTTAATTTATAAGATTCGCTAGGATATTAAGTAAGCTATAATAGTAATTAATAGCGAAACAGGTTATTAAATCTAGGTAAAAGAGTAAGATATTAATTTTAAGCTGTCTCTCTTATATATAAAAGAATTAGTTAGAGTAAGTAAGTATGCAGGAAAAGAACTAATAACCTGAGGAATTAAGATATAAGAAGCTATAGAACTACTATCTAAACTGTAAGTAGAAGTAATTTAAGCGGCAGTAGTATTATATAATATATCTCTAAATACTTAAAATAACTAGAAGTTACTATATAAAGTTAAAGAAGCTTAGTTTAGATAGTATTTTTAATAGTAGGTTCTAGAATATACTCTAAGTTTATATTAAGATTTATACTCCTATTAGGGATAGATTTATACTTATAGATATTAAATATACTTACTTAAGAAACACTATAAATAAAGTATTTTGAAAAAGTTATTTAAGGTTAAACTAAGGGGATATATTAGATACTTAGTGGGATATATTCTAAATACCTATAATCTCTATAGGATCTGGATTTTTTACCTTTATAAGATTATTATTATTTAGAATATTAAATTCGACGAGAAGAGATTCTACTTAAAATATAATTTACGTGAAATACTTACTAAAAAAGTTATAAAACCTCTAGTTAAGCTAATTACTGAGGAGGAAGAAGATTCTATTCTTAAGATATTTAGAAAGTTTAAACTAAAGAGAATATCTACTGAAAGATCCTCTCTTCTACTAGTAGCTTCTATAATACTAGAGGTAACTTAAGATATTAGGTTAAGCTCTAGCTTAATCTTAAAAACTGATAAGAGAGGTTTAATAATATTTAAACTAACTTCTAAACTAATAGGATTAGTATAAATATCTGAAAATTAGGATTTAGGAAGTATACTAATAGCTGGAAAACTAGATAGTATACTTAAAGTATAGGATCTAGCTAGCTAAGAGAGTGAACCTACTTCAAACTAGGAGGCTGGAGGCGATTGTATTAGGATCCCAGTTTAGCTAACTTGGGGCAGACTAAAATGTAGCTTTTAACCTCAGAACCTTAGGACTTTAATAGCCTAGAAGTTAGGCTAATAATATAGAAGTAGATAATAATAGTAACTTAAGCCTGAAATTAATATTAATAACTATATAATATTCTTAAAAGAATATAATAGTAGTATTTCATATCTTATAAAGTATAAATAGGATAGTTTCGCTAGTATCTATCTGCCTGATTAGTAATAGGAGCTTAATAGTAATAGTCTCAGTTTTTTAATAGTTTTCCTTATTATTTAAAATATAGTTCTGAAAAAGAAGGATCTAGCTATATAGATTTAAATATATCTTAACTAACTAGTAGTATCTTCCAAGATTTAGAAGAATATTACTAACTTATTAGAATTCTTCTGAACGTTCTTTATTAAAATAGTAAGAGCTGAAATTACAAAGTTGAAGGAAAAAGATATTTAGTGAAAAATAGATTACCAGAATATAAAGTTAAAGCTTCTACTTTTGAAGTGGGTTTTTACTTATAAGATAGATACTGATAGTTTCCTAGAATAATATAAGGCGAGGATTTATATATATAGAGATATATAACTGGTTGATTTACTGCAAACTATATATATAGTAATACTAGCTACTTGAACCTTTCGAGTAGCTATAGTAATTACAGTATAATTTAACCTTAAAGTCCTTCAGTTTGATATTATTAATATGTTTCTTAATGCTGTGAGGGATCTAAATAGCCTTCTAATAATAGTTGAACTACCTGATGGATTTAAGGTTGCAGGGAGGTGCGTAGAGCTTGAATAAGCTTTTTATAAGCTTTAAGATGTATCCCTCCTGTAGTATAAGGCCTTCTACGTTACGCTAAAGTCTCTGGGTCTTATCTCTTACCTAGAGGAGCTTTATCTATTTAAACACTAGAGTTTGACTATTTATATCCTCTTCTATATGGATAATATTCTTCTCTTATACTATAAGGTAGCTAAAAAAGAGATATTTAATATTATTGCTAGTATAAAGTAAGTATATAAGCTAAAGGAATAGGGTTTAGTGGAGTATTTTCTGGGAGTTTAAGTGGTTAGAGATTATAAGTATCAGAAGATTTACTTAGTTTATAATATATATATTACTAAAATTACTAAATATTTCAATCTCGAATATAGACTAATACTAATAATACCACTTCTAATAGTATCTTTTATTACAAATTCTAGTTAAGTAACACTAAAAGAAATTTATATATATTAGACTAAGGTTAGTTTAATTCTCTATATATTAATTATAGTATAACTAGATATCTTATATACTTGCTCTCTCCTGTTAAGATACTTTATAAATCCTTCTTAAATACACTAAGATACTATAAACTATATAATTTAGTACCTCTATAAGATAAGATTCCTAGTATTTTAGTTTAGAAACTTAGAGGGTATAAATAAGATACTTTAGATATTCTTAATTACTAGAGATACTTCTTTTACAGATAATAAAGATACTGAAAGATTAAATTATAGCTATATTATTACTCTATTTAGAGGACTAATCTAATAGAAAGCTACTTAATAAAATATTATTATAATATTAATTACTAAAGTAGAACTTCTTAGTCTTAAATATCCTTTAAAAGAGGCTATAATTCTGAAGAGACTATTTTAAGATATAGAGTTAGACTTTAGAGATATTTAGAGAGTCTATTATAATTACTACTAAACTATCAGACTGGTAGTTTTAGATAGTGAATACCTATCTACTAGGTTTTAATATATAGATATTTAATAAATATAGCTATATTAAGAATACTTAAAAGGGAGTCTTAAGGTTATTTATATACTTATAGATATAATATTAGTAGACAGACTTATAAAAAACTTAACTTAAGTAAAGTTTAAATAATTTAGAGTATTTCTTAATCTGATAGATCTTTAATTAATACTATTAGGATTACTTAAGTTAGGCTACTCAGTCCCCTAAAAGCTAGAACTTAAATAATAATAAATAAAACCCTAATTCTCAGAGGAAGATCTTAGTAATATTAATATAAAGTATAAGTAAACAGTAGAATTTATCTACTCTCTTATAGAGAATAAAAATCTCTAGTTAAACCTGCATCTAACTTAAGAGAGACTATTTAAACTTATTACCCTAAGATAAAGCCTAAGCTGCAGTAACTAGCATATAGAAATTAGGCTGAAGAGGGGGGTATCTAATAAAGCTAAAAGTTAAACTACTAAGATAACTTTTAAAACTACTAGTAACTAGCTGAGAGATAGGGTTCCAGCTAAAAGGTAACTTAGTTATACTTATAGTTAGGCTAGAGATCTGGTTAACTATAGGTAGTTAAATAGGTAGTAAGGATAATAATATTTCAGTAATAGTATTCTTTAGAGTAACTAATGTCTGAATAATAGAACCAGGAATAGTTCTATTCTTAATAAAAGCTAATTTAAATTCTTTCTATTAGTTTAAACACAACTCAAGTTAGATTGCAACCTTCATATTACTAACTTACTTGCTTTTCATCTGCAAGAGTCAGCTTTAGGTTAGTAATTAATAATAAGCTACTTATAAAATCATTATTAGATATCTTAACAGCTTTAATATAGCATTTAAATATATTATAAGTCTTTTAGAATATAGGGATGCAGGCTTTTTGGAACCTATTTATATACCAGAAATAATACTTAGTAGGTATATTACTACTTCTAACTTTAATTAAATAGAGATAGAGATTATAGTTAAGAATAAAACTTAAAATATAAATAATGTAGGGAATAGTTTAGAGAGACGAAGCCTCTCTAATTATCTTATTTTCAACTAAGCGACTTTTATATTCCTCTGAAATCTTAACTTTTAACTTACCTCTCTTAATAAATATAGATTTCTTAGAATCAGTAAACTTATTAAGGTTAATTAATTAATACTATATACTCTCAAGCTGGCACTTCAGATCCTTAATCTTAGAAGATACTTCTTAATTCTTAATCTGAATGGACTTTCTTGTGGACACTAATATATTCTTATAATATTTCTTTAGATATTTAATAACCTCTTCAATTTTATCCTCTTCCTCTTCTTTAGGTTATTTAACCTTATTATTATCCTCTTTAATAAATTTAAACTCCTTATTTTTATTCTTAACTAATAGATCACCTGTAAGATTATTTTCCTTATTATTAACAGGAGGGATAATAATCTATATTTTCTTAAGATAACTACAGCAACGCTTAGTAATAATAGAAGCAGTTAACTTCTTAACAGAAGTAGCTAATTTCTAAATAATAGTATCTTGAATATTACTAAACTTAGATATATTAAGTAACTTAAATATAGGAAGACTAAATAAAAACTCTTAGAAATTAGGAAACTCAGTAAAATATACTTTAATAAAAACTTTCAGTTAGGAAACCTTAATCTTATACTACTACTTAATAGTAAAATATACTTTAAAAGGATATAAATACTCTATATTACTAACCTACTTTTAAATTATATAAATAGACTAAATCCTAACGAAATTTGTAAGTTTAATAATAGAATTTACTATTATGTCTATAAGAAATAAAGAGTCAGTATCAGTAAAATAAATAAATAAACTAAATAGTCGCTAGATATAATATACTTCCTTAAGAAAATAGAGAATTAGTTCTTAAGTTCCAGATATATTATTAAGAGCGAGAGAATAATGAAAATAACGAAAAATATCTATTATGAAGTTGAGTTCCGTTTATTAAAGAGACGTAAGGTTAGTATTAGAGAATATCTCCTTTAATAAAGGAATTTACTAAGTGAGAACAGGAATAAGCTAATTAAAAACTATAATATCCAGAATAAGGCATAACAAAATTACACTATTAACCTCAGTAATAATATTATTAGTTACTTCAGCCTAAATTAAACGTTAGTAGCAGTTGAAATAATTTATATAAAATAACATATAAAATCTATAGTAGTAATATTTATAGCTAATAAATATAATAATAGTTAAGATTATTAGTTAAGAAGATAAGAAAGCTTAGTAAGCATAAATAAAGCTGAAGTTTGTAACACTTATATAACTAAGATCATACAATCTCGGAAGGAACTAACAGATTACTCCTACTGAATATTAATAATAACTATATCAAAAATAAATATTATAATAGGTTAGTTAAAAAATATTATTTCTTTTGTTTCAATATTTAAAAAACAACTTTCAACATCTATTTACAGTATTTTATTTATTATAAATATACTATTTAGAGCTTAAAGTATGAGATTTTATCTAGCGGTTGTTCTGCTGGGGGGGTGTGTGAGAATAGCTACAGCACCTATTCTGCCGTGTGGCTATTCTAGCTTATATAAAGCCTAACCAGCCTATTTATACGCATTCGAGCGTTCTATTCTAGGATGAATAGATTATACCTTTCAATAATCTATATTCAGACTGTATACTGTGCTATTTGTTTATCACAATAGAGAAATAGATTATTGAATTTAGATAAAAAAATAAGATATTAATTTTAAGCTATCTCTCTTATATATAAAAAAATTAGTTAAAATAAGTAAGTATATAGAAAAAGAATTTATTACCTAAAATATTAAAATATAAGAAACTAAAGGATTACTATTTAAACTATAAGTGGAAATACTTTAAGTGGTAGTAATATTATATAATATATTTTTAAACACTTAAAATAACTAGAAGTTACTATATAAAGTTAAAGAAACTTAGTTTAGATAGTATTTCTATTAGTAAGTTTCAGAATATACTCTAAAGTTATATTAAAATTTATATTCCTATTAGGAATAAATTTATACTTATAGATATTAAGTATATCTACTTAAGAAACACTATAAATAAGATATTTTAAAAAGGTTATTTAAAGTTAAACTAAAGGGATATATTAGATATCTAGTAGAATATATTCTAAATACTTATAATTTATATAGAATCTGGATTTCCTACCTTTATAAAGTTCTTCTTATCTAAAATATTAAATTTAATAAGAAAAGAGTCTACTTAAAATAGAATTTATATAAAATATTTACTAGAGAAATTATAAAACCTCTAGTTAAGCTAATTACTGAGGAGGAAGAAGATTTTATTCTTAAAGTATTTAGAAAGTTTAAATTAGAGAGAATATTTACTAAAAGATTCTCTCTTCTATTAGTAATTACTATAATACTAGAGGTAGCTTAAGATATTAAGTTAAATTCTAGCTTAATTTTAAAAACTAATAAAAAAAGTTTAATAATATTTAAACTAACCTCTAAACTAATAGGATTAATATAAATACCTAAAAATTGGAATTTAGGAAGTATACTAATAGCTAGAGAATTAGATAATATATTTAAAATATAGAATTCAGCTAGCTAAGGGGATAAATTTATTTTAAATTAGAAGGCTGAAGGTAATTATATTAGAACTCAAGTTTAGCTAACTTAGGGAAAACTAAAATATAGTTTTTAACTTTATATCTTTAGGATTTTAATAGCCTAGAAGTTAGACTAATAATATAGAAGTAAATAATAATAGTAACTTAAGTCTGAAATTAATATAAATAACTATATAATATTCTTAAAAGAATATAATAGTAGTATTTTATATTTTATAAAATATAAATAGAATAGTTTTACTAGTATTTATCCAGCTAATTAGTAATAGAAGCTTAATAGTAATAGTTTTAGCTATTTAATAGTTTTCCTTATTATTTAGAATATAGTTTTAAAAAAGAAAGATCTAGCTATATAGATTTGAATATATCTTAACTAAGTAGTAGTATCTTCTAATATCTAGAAGGATATTATTAACCTACTAGAATTCCTCTAAATATTCTTTATTAAAGTGGCAAGAGCTGAAATTATAAAGTTAAAGAAAAAAGGTATCTGGCGAGAAATAGATTACCAGAATATAAAGTTAAAGTTCCTACTTTTAAAGTAAGCTTTTATCTATAAGAAAGATACTAATAGTTTTCTGGAATAATATAAGGTAAGAATTTATATATATAGAGATATATAACTAGTTAATCTACTGTAAACTATATATATAGTAACACTAACTGTTTAAGCCTTTTAAGTAGCTATAGTAATTATAGTATAATTTAATCTTAAAATCCTTCAGTTTAATATTATTAATATATTTCTTAATATTATGAGGAATCTGAATAACTCTCTAATAATAGTTAAACTACCTAATAGATCTAAGGTAGCAGAAAGGTACGTAAAGCTTAAATAAGCTTTTTATAAGCTTTAAGATATATCCCTCCTGTAGTATAAGGTTTTCTATATTATACTGAAGTTTCTAGATTTTATTTCTTACCTAAAGGAACCTTATTTATTTCAAAACTAGAGTTTAACTATTTATATTCTTTTTTATATAAATAATATGTTTCTTTTATACTATAAGGTAGCTAAAAAGGAAGTATTAAATATTATTATTAATATAAAGTAAGTATATAAGCTAAAGAAATAGAATTCAGTAAAGTAGTTTCTGGAAGTTTAAGTGGTTTGAGATTATAAGTGTCGGAAGATTTACTCAATTTATAATATATATATTACTAAAATTACTGAATATTTTAATTTTAAATATAAATTAATATTAATAATATTATTTTTAATAGTATCTTTTATAATAAATCTAAGTTAATTAATACTAAAAGAAATTTATATATATTAAACTAAACTTAGTTTAATTCTCTATATATCAATTATAGTATAATTAGATATCTTATATACTTACTTTCTTCTATTAAGATACCTTATAAACCTTTCTTAAATATATTAAGATACTATAGACTATATAATTTAGTATCTCTATAGAATGAGATTCCTAGTATTTCAGTTTAGAAGTTTAGGAGATATAGATAAGATATTTTAGATATTCTTAATTACTGAAGATATTTCTTTTATAGATAATAAAGATACTTAGAGATTAAATTACAGCTATATTATTACTTTATTTAGAGGATTAATTTAATAGAAAGCTACTTAATAAAGTATAGTTATAATATTAACTACTAAGATAAAATCTTTTAGTTTTAAATATACTTTAAAAGAGGCTATAGTTCTAAAGAGACTATTTTAAGATATAAAGTTAGATCTTAGAGATATTTAGAGAGTCTATTATAATAACCACTAAACTATTAAACTAGTAGTTTTAAATAGTAAGTATCTATCTACTAGGTTTTAATATATAAATATTTAATAAATATAACTATATTAAGAATATTTAAAAGGAAGTTTCAAGATTATCTATATACCTATAGATATAATATTAGTAGATAGACTTATAAAAAACTTAACTTAAGTAAGGTTTAAATAATTTAAAGTGTTTCTAAATTTAATAGATTCTTAATTAATATTATTAGAATTGCCTGAATTAGGCTACTTAGTTTCCTAAAAGCTAGAATTTAAATAATAATAAATAAAACTCTAATTTTTAAAAGAAAATCTTAGTATTATTAATATAAAATATAAGTAAATAGCGGAATATATTTACTTTCTCGCGGGGGATAAAAGTTTCCAGCTAAACTTATATCTAACTTAAGAGAGACTATTTAAATTTATTACTTTAGAATAAAGTTTAAGCTGTAGCTACTAGTATATAGAGATTAGACTGAATAGATATTAAAAATATATTAAATTCTGCTGGAACTAAAGTTGGGGTCTGGCAGCTCTAGCCTAAAGTAGGAGGATAGCTAATAGAGCTAAAGGTTGAACTATTATAATAATCTCTAAAGTTACTAGTAACTAGCTGAAAAATAAAATTTCAGCTAAAAAGTAACCTAGTTATATTTACAGTTAAATTAGAGATTTAAGTAACAGTAGGTAGTTAAGTAGATAATAAGGCTAATAGTATTTTAGTAATAATATTTTTTAGAGTAACTAGTATCTAAATAATAGAATTAGGAATATTTTTATTTTTAATAAAAGTTAATCCACATTCTTTCTATTAGTTTAAATATAGCTTAAGTTAGACTATAATCTTAATATTACTAACTTGCTTACCTTTTATCTATAAAAGTTAGCTTTAGATTCGTAATTTATAATAAACTACTGATAGGATTATTATTAGATATCTTAATAACTTTAATATAGTATTTAAAAGTATTATAGATTTTTTGAGATATAGGGATGCAGGCTTTTTGGGATCTATTTATATACTAGAAATAATACTCAGTAAGTATATTACTATCTCTAACTTTAATTAAGTAGAGATAAAAACTATAGTTAAGTATAAAACTTAAAATATAAATAGTATAGGAAATAGTTTAGAGGGGCTAAGCTCCTCTAATTATCTTACTTTTAATTAAGTAACTTTTATATTTCTCTAAAGTTTTAACTTTTAACTTACCCTTCTTAATAAGTGGGGATTTCTTAGAATTAGTAGATTTATTAGGGTTAGCTAATTAATATTATATACTCTTAAGCGAATATTTCAGATTCTTGATTTTAGAAGATACTTTGTAATTCTTAATTTATGTAGACTTTTTTGTAGATACTAGTGTATTTTTATGATATTTCTTAGGATATTTAATAAGCTCTTTAATTTTATTCCCTTCTTCTTTCTTAGATTATTTAACCTAATTAGTATCCCCTTTAATAAGTTTAGATTTCTTATTCTTATTCTTAACTAACAGATTACCTATAAGATTATCTTCCTTATTATTAATAGAAGGAGTAATAATCTATATTTCCTTAGGATAATTATAGTAATATTTAATAATAGCGGAAGTAGCTAACTTCTTAATTAAGGTAACTGATTTCTGAATAACAATATTCTTAATATTACTGGATTTAGGTATATTAGGTAATTTAGATATAGGAAAACTAGATAAAGATTCTTAGAGATTAGGAAACTTAGTAAAATATACTTTAATAAAGATTCTTAATTATAGAATCTTATTTTTAGATTACTACGTAATAGTAAAATATATTTTAAAGGAATATAAATACTTTATATTACTAACCTATTTTTAAATTATATAAATTAAGTACGTTCTAACGAAATTAGTAATTTTAATAATAGAGTTTACTATTATATCTGTAAGAAATAAAGAGTTAGTATTAGTAAAGTAAATAAATAAACTAAGTAGTTACTGGATATAGTATACTTCCTTGAGACAATAAAGAATAGGTTTTTAAGTTCTAGATATATTATTAATAGTCAGGGAATAATGAATAGGATGAAAAATATTTATTGCCAGATTAAGTTCTATTTATTGAAGGAACTTAAGTTTAGAGTTAGAGAGTATGTTCTTTAATAAAGGGATCTGCTAAGTAAGAATAGGAACAGACTAATTAAAAATTATAGTATCTGAATTAAAGTATAATAAAATACTACTGTTAATATTAGAGATAGTATTGTAATTTACTTTAGCCTAACGGTTAAATATCAGTAATAATTAAAATAATGTATATATAATAATATATAAATTTCATAATAGTGATATTTATAGCTAATAGGTATAATAATAGTTAATATTATTAGTTGAAAAGATAGGAAGGATAGTAAATGCAAAATAAAGTTAGAGTTTACAATATTTATAATATTAAGTTTATATAATTTTAGAAGGAACTAATAGATTACTTCTACTAGATATTAATAATAACTATTTTAAAGATAAAAATATTATAATAGGTTAGTTAATAATATTATTTCTTTTGTTATAATGTTTGAAGAATGATTTTTGCTATTTATTTATAATATTCTATTTGTCAAATATACTATTTGAAGCTTAAAGTATGGAATTTCATCTAGCGGCTATTCTGCTGGAGGGGTGTGTGAGAATAGCTATAGTATCTATTCTGCTGTATAGCTACTTTTAGCTATTCTGACTTATATAAAGCCTAACCGGCCTATTTATATGCTGTTGAGCGTTTTATTCTAGTTTGAATAGATTATACTTTTTAATAATCTATATTCAGACTGTATATTATGCTATTTGTTTATCACACTAGTAATACTCTTAAGTTACTTACTAATACTATAAATAATATAAGTTATAAGTATAGTAAAGATAATAAACTACCTATCTTCAAAGTCTACCTTAAAAGTAAATTTACAAATAAAGTAAATAGAGATTCTAATAATTTTAAGAAGTTTAAATATTTTAATTATATTAGTTTAGATTTGTATAAACCTATTTCTCCAGAAACTTTGATTACTATAAATACTTTATCTTATTTATTAATAAATATAGTAAGTTTATCTAGGGAAAGTTATTAAGAACTAAAAGTTCTAAAGAAGTAACTTCAGCTTTTAAAGAGTTTATCAATATAATAAATAATAATCATAATAATAAGAGAATTAAAGAAGTTAATACTAATAGTAGCTCTAAATTCTCTAATAATAAAATAAACATTATCTATCTAAATAATAGTATTATCTATAATATAAAACCACCCTAGACTTATAAACCTAATAGTTTAATTAAGAAAGCTATGTAAACTATTATTAATAAGGCTGAAACCCTTCTCTATAACTCTAGTTTACCTTTATTCCTTTAGGGTTTAGCTATTAATACTTCTATCTATATTTATAATAGGATACTATATTCTTCTTTAAAGTTTCAAACTCTATATAAGTTAAAAAATAAGAAGAAACCTTCTATTTTTAATATAAAGGTTTAAGATAGTCTTTATTATTATAAGATTAAGAATAAGTATTCTAAAAAGCTAGATCCTAAAGCTAAAAAGAATATTATAGTTACTTTTAGCTATAATACCTATTTAGTTTAGAATCTCGAATCTTGAAATACTATTTAGTCTAGAGATATAAATATTCTTGAAAACCAGTTTAATTCTTAACAGAAAGAAAATTTATCTATTTTTAGTAATACTATTACTAGATCTAGTTAACCTTTACAGACTAAATCTAACCAACTTAGATCTAATAATTCTTCTGAGAATCCAGTTATTACTATTAAGTCTAGTAGTTTTAATAATAATACTACTAAAAATACTAACTTTTTACTTCCTCCCAATAAACCAGAAAATAGTAATATAAACTTAAATCCTTCTCCCAATAAGAATTTAGGTGGTTTATCTATAACTTATCCCAGTAGGGTTATAGATTTTAAGAACTTTAAAAAGTTCACTATATCTATAGAGATTCCTTCTTTAAGTCCAGAAGTTAAAAAGAACTATAAACAGTTTTTATATAAAGAAAGTATACTCCTTACAGTTAAAGATTTTCTATCTTTACTTCTTTATACTAACTATAATTAATATAACTATAATAATAGTTTATTTATTAATAAATATGGCAGTTTTCATACTGCCTCCTATATTGTATCTGTTAATACTCTAAATAAGCTAACTACTTTCTCAAATACTATAAGTTCTCAAAATAATAAAACCTGAATTTAAGATATAAATAAAGAAGTTAGGTTTGTTAAGTCTATAGAAGTCTGGATTATTATACTACTACCTAATTTATGTTTTATTAAAAAGAATAATATTAATATATTAGGGGGGAAACAGATTTACAGAATAAAACCTAATAATCAGGATCCTAGTAATCTTATATTTAAGGCTAGATAGGTTACTTAGGATTTTAACTAGTACTTCAGTATTAATTATTTAGAAATCTTTAGTATTACCTCTAGATCTGAAAGTTACAGATATTTACTTATTATATCTATTTATTGTGACTGGATCTTAATTCAATATAATGTTACTACTGTATTTATTTATAGAAAGGTAGATAAAAAGATATATATTAAGTCACCTACTGGCTATATCTATAATTAAGACTCTAAAAGTTTGGTTTTTAATACTAACTATAAGAATCAGCCTTTTGTATATTTACTTAATAAGGCTTTATATAGGTTGAAATAGAGCTCTAGATTATAGTATTTATATCTTGAATTAGTTTTATATAAAGTTAGTTTTAAAGTATCTCCTTATAATAAAGAAGCTTTTATACTTAATATTACTTTTAATAAAAGTAAATATTTAGCTATACTAGTATATTATATCGACGATATGCTGTTAGAGACTAATAATTCTACTACTTTAAAGTATATATATAGTAATCTTAAAAAGAATATAAAAATCCAAAATCTAGGAGAATCTAATACTTTCTTAGGTAATAACTTAGTTATTAACAGAAGGAATAAGGTTATAGAAATAAATTGGTTTAAATATACTAATAAAATTCTTACTAAATTTAATAAAAAAGATCTCTATAGTTTTAATATACCTATGGATAATAAATCCAAATTCTTTAAGAATAAGGATAATGCTTCTAAGTAAGAAATATTAAAATATTAAAAAGAAGTAGAGGCTTTATTATATTTAGCCTTAAGAACCAGGCTAGATATTACTCTAGCCATTACTACCGACTCTAAATGTTTTTTAAATCCTTCTAAAAAACATTTTTTTACTCTTAATCGAATATAGGATTACTTAAAAAAGAACCCTATTTATAAGTTAATTTACAACTATAATAATATTAATATCTTTAATTTATTTAGATTTACAGACTTAGATTAGGTAAGAGATATTAATAATAGAAAATCCACTTTAGCTAATATATTTTACCTAGATTTTTACAATATTATTAGCTATAGTTTAACTAAATAAAAAACAGTAACTTTATCTACTTATAAAGCTGAATATATAGCTTTAATAGATACTACTAAAGAAGCTATTTACTTATTTAATAACTATAACTTTATTAATAAGTTTTTGGAATTTAGAGCTATTAATAAGTTTATTATCTTCATAGATAATTAATTAGCTAAAACGCTTACTGAAAATACTGAATTCTACAAAAAAGCTAAGTATATTAATATTCGTTATTATTATATTAGAGATCTTATCAGAGATAATAAGATAAATCTCTATTATATTAATATAAGTAATAATATCACTGATGTTTTGATGAAGCCTTTAGCCTAAGTTACATTTAATAATATTATTAAGAGGATTTTACAGAATAACTTTAAGAATAATATTCTGCTCTCTTATTAAGAAAATGATGCTAATTATCTATTTTCTGAAAAGTAACCTTTTCCTTTTTACCTACATAAGGTTTTAGGTTTCTCAGATTTTTCTTTCTTTCTTCTTAAAGTCTTTTCTTTTATACTTTTTATAGTTTTAGGTTTTTCAGACTCTTATTTTGTCTATTTTTCCTATATGGTTTTTAGAGTTTTTACTATTTTTTACTGCCTTTTTAAGCTATAAAAGATATTTATCTTAT